>JADRCD010171337.1:0-13386 GCA_019843815.1 Montemys delectorum
GATATAATATGGGCACACAGATAGCACAAAGGTCACCAGGCTGTTAACTCTGTTGGCTGTCAGCCTTCTGGGTGGACAGCAGGTTATGCATCCTTCGGAAGGAGCGTATATGTTTAACCTTCCTTTGAGGAAATTTAACATTCCTAGTTCTCCTGGTGCTTATCTGTGAGCACAGGAACCTTTTTGCCTCCTACAGTGTGAATATGCACGTGGAGGGTCTGAAAACAATTGGCACACGTTGGTAATCTCCTTTTACCATGGGGGTCTGGAGTGGTGCAGTGAGTATGACTCAGGTTATGTATGGCAGGCGTCCTTACTCACTGCACCAACTCGCTAGCCCCTGTTTTAAAGTTTAACAGCAGAGAGAGGTAGGGTTTATTGGTAGAACTCTTGCCCAGCATTTACAAAGCCCCTGGGTTCAACTTCTTGAACTTTTGAAAATAAGGAAAGTTTAACAATAAGCTCTGATAGCAGGCAGCAGGCAGGAGGTTCCCTTCCTCCATCCCTGAGCATTAATGTTAGGACATTTAAGATGTGATAGCTGCAGTCTCCCAGTCCTGGCAGGGTATGGATGGCTGTCATTGAAAGGGAGGAGAGTGATGCCCATGGTGTGTTTGTTAGTTGTATAGGGTTTGCAGAACTGCTAAAGTAAGAGGTAAGCATTTGGAGGGTTGGAGAGATGGCACAGTGCTTAAAAGCACTAGCAGCTCTTGCAAAGGACCTGGATTCAGTTCTCAGCACCCACTGGAGGCTCGCAACAGTCCATAACCCAGTTCCAGGGAATCTAATGCCCTTCTTTTGGCCTCTATGAGCGCCTTGCATTCAATGTGGTACACATCTATATGTGCAGGCAAAACACTCACATATATAGAATAAAAATAAATCGTATTAAGTTTTGCATATGGAGAAGTGACCTGTCTTTCAACTGAAAGGCCTGTGAAATTATTGATGACTATTTTTGGCCATCAGTACTATAATGGCCAAATGATACTATATAAAGGAATTTCATTAAAGGCTAATAACTAGAGGAAGAAAAAAGTGAATGCTTGTAATGAAGGTGTCTGGAGAGTCACTGGCTTGGTCAGTATAGATGTATCACTTGTTAGTCATATTTTGGCAGAAAGAGGTCATATAAGTTCCTAGTTTATTTTCCTTCCATAAATGAGGACATGGGGCTGAGTATATAGCTCAGTGGTAGAGCACAGGCCCTGGGTTTAATCTGCAGCACAGGAGAGGGGAGCTACTTGGAGCAAGAACAGAGACGTATATCTTGACATTATTTTCTCTTGACTTGAAGTTCCTTGTAAGACATGCAGCTCGTAGGACTGAGCCTGCTATGGTGAACATTGCTTGTCTGTCGTTAAACCACAAACCCTCTTCCTTTAAGCTCATATTTCCAGTCTGAAAGAATGTACATTCATAATTGTCTAAGCTGAGAAGCTGAAGTCCAACAGAACCGTATGTATCCTAACCATGTTCTTCTCTCCTCTTACCCATTAACTCCATCTATCCCTCTGCACCTTCCACTTCTGTAGGGCTGCCAGTAAGTCCACTGCTGCTCTGAAACCTTTAAATACACCATTTTCTTGTCTGGAGTATGCCTTCCCAACTTCTGACTGCATGGTTTATTTGCTTCATTCAGGCCTCTGCCAAAAATAGACTCTTTTAAGTGAGGTCTCACTCTACCCCTCCCCCAGTCCCTTGACCTTTTTTCTTCCTATGCTACTCACCACATTTTAAATACATGTTTTTCACTCCTTCCCCATTCTGATGAGAGTAAGCTGTAAAAGAGCAGCAGTTACAGCCTCCACACTCACAATACCTCAGTGCCTAGAACAGTGCCAAACAACAGAGAGTGGTAAGTATTTATCACATGGGTCTTTTTTCCATTTAGAAATGTCAGATTCCTCTAGTTCTTGAACAGTATTCAGCAAGACCAACTCTTCATCTTAGCAGGGTATCCCCGACTATAACGTCTGCCTGCTGTTGCTCGGTGATCCAACAGCCATTTTTGGAGGGGAGGTGATCCTAAGCCTAAATTTAATCTCAGATCAACAGTCACAGGTTCCTTCCCTGTTTTCAAGCACATGAATGCATCCCAAGATTGGAAGTGAGGAGACAAATAGGACATCTTATTCTTCTAACCTTTGGCGAAGTTCTGTGTCACTAACCTACACCCATACTTCTTCAGGATAAAATCAAACTGCCAGCCCTAAGTTATTCAACTGTGTTGTAAGAGCCCAAGACTACCTTTATTAGTATTTCTAGGGTAAAATTGGAAGCTCAAGCTCAGAGTAAATGAAAAAGTTCAAGGATTCTTTCTAAGTGTCTTAGAAACACTAAAATCATTTATATACCTACAGGAAATACAGCTAAACAGGACATTTTCACTGAGAAACCAGAATGTAGCTTGCTTGCCTTTCATAACCCAAATAAAGGCAAAGATATATATGAAAGAGACACATAGAGAGCTGGGGATATTAATAGAAAAGTAAAATGAGCAAGATAGCTCTTGCCTAAAATCCCAGCAACTGAGGAGGCTGAAGCAAGAGGGCCAATGAGAGGCCAGCCTGACCTACTGAGACCTCAGCTCTAAAACTAAGTCAAAATAAAATGACACAGTGTTCACATTATCTACTCATTCATTTATTTGCTTTAAGGACAATTTACTTGTAAGGAATCAGAGCTGGGCATGGTGGCACGTGCCTTTAATCCTAGCACTTGGGGAGCAAAGAGGTAGATCACCGTAAGTTTGAAGCTGGCTTAGTCTACATAGTAAGTTTCAGGCCAGTTAGGGATGCATAGAAAAGAAAACCATTTCTTCAGATAATGATCAAGCAATCTACTTTTTGCCTTTAAAAGAAAATTTCTCATTCCAGGTTTGACTTTGTATGCAATCAGAAAGTTTATATTGTAAGAAAAAATGGGTATGATTATAAAATAAGAGATAAGGGGTGCAAAGATTGAAATTTCTAAGCTGAACTTCACTTTGGGAATGAGTTGTCACCTAGCCGGCTGTGCTCACACTCCAGCTTGTGTTAGGACTTCGAGGGTGTTAGTTTCACCTGTTCCTTACAGTTCAGACAGCTTCTGTAATGGCTGCAGGTAGGCTACGTGGATCTGATTGAAACTGCAGTAAGAATTGCAGAGCTTGGCTAGCAGACCGCTCAGCAGTTCAGAGTGCTTGCCCTGCTTTTTCAGAGAACCAAAGTTTGGTTTCCAGGACCCAAACCAAGAGATTCACAACCACCTGTAACTCCAGCTCCAGGGATCCAACACTCTCTTCCAGGCCCTACAGGCACCTGTGTGCATGTGCACATGTACACATATGTAAAAAAAATTAAAGATAAATCTTTAAGGCTTGTAGAACTTGATTCTAGTAGTGCTCACAGTCCTGTGCTTTGGGCTTCTTTCATAGACAGCCATGGATTCATTCTTGTGTGCCTCTACCCAAGTCAGAATTCTGATGGTTTAATCTCTCATTGAAACCACTGTCTGTCTATTTCGCAACCTTGATCTACTCGCTGGTGTCTTTTGGAATCTAATGTAACCATGGTCTAAATGACTTGAGAGCTTTGATTAAGAAGCTCTCCTGGCAGAACGAGGATTTACAGGAGTCACATTTCTGTTTTTACCTCCTCTTAAAACAAGGCCTAAAAAGAGATTGGCTCCTAGGAATTTGTTGTATTTTAAAGTCCAGTAATAATTTGTCCTACTAGAGGATTTCAAGTTCTAGGAGTCTGGAGAGAAATGATAGTATTGAAAGCTTTCCAATTCTGTCAGAATCACCAGCGCTGAAGTGCATGTTGTGCCCACGGGCACTTTTACCTAGGGACCAGAACACCATCATCAAAGGAGGAGCTAACACACTTGCCCTGTGTGGGGCTCCTGTTCACATACCTTGACAGTGGATAATCCCCCAGCATCTCCAGAGAACCAACAAGGAGTCTTTAACTAGGACACCCAGCAGTCTCGTTTGAGCCCTACTCAGCTCACATGAGTCCTCCTCACCCAGCAGATGGTCAAAGAAAGAATACAGGAGAACTGTCTGCAGCTTAGCACTGGACTAAAGATTAATTAGGATTGGATGAAAAGTAAACTGCTCTTTTCTGTGGAGAGTTTCATATTTCTGCCATATTTTTCATTGTGCCCAGATACTGTCAGATGAGCCAGATAGCTCTGTTTCATCAGGATTATCTCTGAGAATCCCCCATAATTGATTAATCAACGGGCTTTGAAATGGAAGGCAATATTTAAACTTAAGGTAGAAGATAATTTTGGCATTAATTAAGAATGAAGAAAGCTGCAGGTCAGTTGAACCCCTGCAGCTAACAGAAAGGGCCATTCTGCCTGAGTCTCAGATGCTATATATTACACTAGGAGTCTGTGCCATTAAAAACCTGTCACTCGGAGCCATTCCCTAGGATCTGTTGACTAGGTGGTGTGGTACTTTAAAAACACATCTGAATCATCATTCCTCAGAGAACTGGAGATGGTTGGCGTCACTGCTTGGTCCTAACTTGGACCAGTCTGCAAATAATCTCTCCAAAAGCTAAATGCAGAAAAAGAATAAAAAGAGAAATTATTCTCCAGAGACTTGGAAAGGTCACTTGTGACATCATAGGAGGGTAAATGAGATAATCTGGAAGGTGAGCCCTGTACTGCTCACTTGGTTTTGGGTTTGGTTGTGGTAGTGCCTCCTTTGGCTACCTGTGGTGAGGGGTGTGGTAAGAGGCCTCATTTGCCAGAGTTCAGACTGAGTTCATTTCAGACCTTTTTATAGTGCTTTTAAATACACTGGAACACAGTTAGAATATTAATTTAGCCTGTTCATCTCCAGCTGTGCCACCATAAAGAGGCTGCAGCTACTGCGCAGGCTTCCTATACTAGGGAAAGAAAGTAATTGCTGGGTTCAGGCTGACGCTGACAGGCTGCTCTTTCTCCAGCAGCCCTGAAAATAACTTTAAAAAACATTATTATTGTTATTAAGCATTTTTAACTCACTTTTGTGTTTCAGAGAGCCTTATAATAATCATTTCTATTTACTCTTCCTATTGATGTCCTGAGAAGGAAGCAGGTTCATAGTGTTATGGCCACATGTTGCACATTGTATATGCCAGAGCAGCAGGCAGCCCCTCTCCCTGTACCATCTGTGGTCTGCTTTGGGCAGTCCTGAGGCTGAGGCTGAAGCAGGCATTCTGTTCCTTTGTTCAATGAATCTATTTTTTTAAAAACACAAAAACAAAAACAAAAACATTTTTACTTGGGAATGTGAGTATTGTGAGTTTTATACTCTTTTTTAAAACTGCATTAATTTTACATCATGCACATTTACATAGGTGAAATGAATATTAAATATTACTGCTTAAGAATTTTGTATCTTATGCTTTTTTTTTTTTTTTTTTTTTTTTTTGGGTTTCGTTTTTGGTTTTGTTTTTGATTTTGGTTTTTCAAGACAGAGTTTCTCTGTCCTAGAACTCACTCTGTAGACCAGACTAGCCTCAAACTCAGAAATCCACCTGCCTCTGCCTCCCAAGTGCTGGGATTAAAGGCGTGTGCCACCACTGCCCAGCTATTTTTTTTTTTTAAGATTTATTTATTTATTATATGTAAGTACACTGTAGCTGTCTTCAAACACCCCAGAAAAGGGCATCAGATCTCGTTACAGGTGGTTGTGAGCTACCATCTGGTTGCTGGGATTTGCACTAAGGATCTTTGAAAGAGCAGTCAGTGCTCTGAACCACTGAGCCATCTCTTCAGCCCATCTTATGCCTTTTTTTTTTTTTTAAAGATTTATTTTTATTTATTTTATGTGTATGAGTACATTGTAGCTGTATAGATGGCCATGAGCCATCATGTGTGTGGCTGCTGTTGATCTCAGGACCTCTGTCGGCCCTGCTCACTCCGGCGTAATTTACTGCAGCTGTCTTCAGACGCACCAGAAGAGGGCGTCCAATCTCATTACGGGTGGTTGTGAGCCACCATGTGGTTGCTGGGATCCGAACTCAGTACCTTCGGAAGAGCAGTCAGTGCTCTTACCCGCTGAGCCATCTCGCCAGCCCCATCTTATACCTTTTTAAGGCATGGTCTTACTATGTAGTCCAAGCTGGCCTTGTGATCCTTCTGCTCCCACTTCTTGAGGAGTGGGATTATAGACACGCTCCATTATATGTTTTTGACATTTTGAAACTGGATCTTGCTATCTTTCTATTCAGTCTGTAGTGGCCTCATTACTTACCATCCTTCTGCTCCAGCACCCCAAGTCCTGGGACTATAAGCATGTGCTAACATACATGGCCACAGAGATAACTTCTGTTTTTATTTGTATCTATTTTTTATGCCAGTTTCAACTCACTCAACTTTAAGAGCCATCAATTGGCCTTGCTAAGGATATTTGACTTTTGTTGTTTTGTTTTCTGAGACAGGGTCTTTCTATGTAGCCTTGGTTGTTCTGGAACTTGCTGTTAGCCAATCCCTCCCTCCGTCTCCTGAATTTTAGGATTAAAGGTATTTATCACCAAGGATACTTAAATACAATAGAAGTACTTAGGCGACAGAAACAAGCAGATCTCTCTGAGTTCAAGGTCAGTAAGTCTCAGGCAAGGCAAGTTTACACAGTGAGAGAATGCCTTAAAGACAGATGATAGATAGATAGATAGATAGATAGATAGATAGATAGATAGATAGATAGGCAGGCAGGCAGGCGATGGATGGATGGATGGATGGATGGATGGATGGATGGATGGAGAGATACATATTTTCATATTAAAACATATGTATGTATTATGAAATTTATTCAATAGAACTTCAAAAGAATTTCATCCTTATTGTAGGCTAATTCATATTAAAATAATTCTGACCTTCAGATTTTCTCCTAGTAAGCATGTATACTTTCCCCCTCTGTTAAGGAACACACACAGGAAACTGAGAAGTGCTCTACTTGTAGAACCTTTAAACTAAGTTCATATCTTGTCTAAACCCAAAGCCTTTGGTAGAGGAGTAGAAATTAGCTCAGCAGTTTAAAGCCCTTGCTGTTCTTGCGGAGGACCTGAGTTCAGTTCTCAGCGCCCACATCTGGCAGCTCACAACTGCATCTCATGAGTGGCCTATAACTCCCACTCCAGGAGATTGATGGCCTTCCTGCCTCTGGGGCACCTGTTCTAATGCAGTGTGTGTGTGTGTGTGCGCGCACACACACACACACACACACACACACACACACATGTTAAGTCATGATAATTTTTATAATCATTTTTATATAACACCTACTAGACATTCCTATGGATATGGGTACTAAGAAACCCATAGTAAAAAAAAGGCAAAAATTCCTTCAAGTAATTCATGTTTTCCTTAGAGGGGTATAATCAAGCCCGCAAATAAATGTTAAAAAGAAAAATAAAAAGCATGTGGGACAAGAAAGAGGACAGTCAAGAAAAATCAACTAAAGCAATGATCTCTCCATGGCTCCTGGGGCTGTAGAGGGACGATGTTACTGTCGTAATACTTGGTCTAGGAAGACCTGCCTGCCTAAGATTAACCACGATTAAAGCAGAGCCAAGAGAAGGCAGTAAACCATGCAGATGTCAAGAGCAAGAGTATTCCACAGAAGAAACAGCAAGGGCAGAGCACAGAATTAGATGTGTGTCCTGTGCAAAGAACAGTCTCAGTACCTGGAACTGCCAGGGGAGCAGATTATAGGCAGTCGTATTCTGAATGAGATGGGACCATTGAAGGTTTGAGCAAAGAAGTACTTGCCAGCTGATGTACATTTTAATATCCTTCTGGCTACTGTGTTGAGAATAAACTGGAGAAGCTAAATAAACATGTGAAGGGGAGTTGCAGGCGGATGAGTGGGGACACATGCAGAAATAGGAAGATGCTAAAAGGTTCTGTATTCCATTTATTGAGTTTGAAATAATAGCAGGGGCTGGAGAGAGAAAGCTCAGTGGTAAAGAGTGAGGTCTGCTCTTTCAGAAAACCCAGGTTTGATTCCCAACACCCATGTTAAGTGGCTTACAACCTCCTGCTACTCCAGCTCCGGGGAACTGGAATGCCTCTGGCCATTGTGAGCACACACACAAATATGCACAAAATCACACACAGATACACATACGTACGTAAATTTTAAAATTATATTTAAAAACTGATAATATGGAGGTGGGCTTGAGAGTGATCCTAGCACTTGGAAGGCAAGAGGTAAGAGAGCAAAGCAAGCTCCAGGCTAACCCAGGCTACATAATTAACACCCCCACCATCTTATATAAAGGTTTTGTTTTTATTTTGTTAAAATTGTAAAGGATTATACCTTCCTCCATAGGAGTCAGAGGTGGAAGGATCTGAGCCACACACAAGATTCTGTTTTTTAAAACAGTAAAGACCTGGGGTGTAGCTCCATCTTAGAGCACTGGCCTAGCATGTGAAAGGCCCTAGATTCAATGTATAGCTCCCTAAAGAAAAGGAAGTTGAAGAAGTGGGAGGGGAGGAGAAGATAGGTTCTGGAGCTCAACAATTAAGAGTATTCATTGCTCTTGAAGCAGCACAGTTCCCAGCACTCACATGGTGACTCAACAATTGTAACAACAATTTGGATCCAGTTCCAGGGGATCCAACTCCCTCTTCTGACTTCTTCAGGCACCAGACATTAACATGGTGCACAGACATGCGTGCAGGTGAATAATCTCAAAGAGGACAAGTTCTGTTTACACTTTAAGATGATGGACATATCCATGGGCATTTAGTTTGCCCTTTTTTGGGGGGGGGGTGTTGGTTGGTTGATGGTTTATTTACTTATAGACAGGGTCTCACTATATAGCCTTGGCTGGCCTGAAACTCACTATGTGGACCAGGCTGACCTCAAATTCAGAGATCTATCTGCCTCTGCCTCCCAGGTGCTAGGAGTAAAGGTATGTCCCAGCATGCCTGGCCAGTATCTAGCATCCTTCATGATATTGTTTACTACCTTAAAGTGCTAGATAATATTTTGGTTCTGATTTCAAACTGAAAAAAAAAAAAAAACGCCACAATCTAATCCAGAAACCCATCCCCTCTCTGGGCCCACTCTGGGCCTCATTGGGAGTTTGTGTTCTGGAGAGAACTTTGTTCCAGATATAAATTAAGTACATAAAGGAAGGGACCCAGTAAGCAGACCAGTCTGTGGTCCATCTGTGTACTGCCCTTCCCTTAAGTACTCTACACTGTAGTAGAGTGTGTGCATTGGGTGCTGTGAAGGGGCTTCTAGGGCTTTCTGAAAATTTAAGACTGAGCTACTCTTATAGTTAAGCAAAGCTTAAGGAAAAGAATGTATCAAACAGAAAGAACAGAATGTGAAAAATGCAGAGCTGTGAGACTTTCAGTATTGGGGAACAAGAAGTAATTTGGATATGGTTGAAATGAAGGAAATAGCCGGAGAGGTGGCAGGAGGCAGATCCAAGAGAACACTGACTCCTGAAATGAACACAGTTCTTCCATGATAAGAGTTTGAAAAATGCAAAATACAGATCTTAAAAGCTAATATAAGAGAGATTAAGACATTCTCCTGAAAGTAACCTGTGCAGTTGCTCCCAAAAGATGGTCTCTTACCAAGCCACAGTTGAAAGAAATGTTTGCCTTAAGCAGTTTGCCAGTAAGCTTAGTAAGCTTTTTAAAATTCTGATTCCTATGTAGCATAATAGTAATATTAAAATCTTGGGTAATCCAATATGGTTATCCTTAATTACTTAAAAAACTCAAAACAGTAGATGGAAATAGTGAAAGCGGTTTCTTATTGTCATGTGTTCACCATAGCACCTGAGAGTTAGCATTCTGTGTGCTTAGCAAATACGAACTCATCTTTATGACGAACTCATCTTTATGACAGCCCCGTGAATAATGCCTCTGATCTCTTTGTGGACAGGAAATTAATCTGAATACTACTTGCCCCTAAGTCATACAGCAAGCAGATGTCAAAGTTAGAATTTGAAATCAATCGTTCTGGGGCTGGAGAGATGGCTCAGCGGTTAAGAGCACTGATTGCTCTTCCAAAGGTTCTGAGTTCAATTCCCAGCAACCACATGGTGGCTCACAACCATCTGTAATGGGATCTGATGCCCTCTTCTGGTGTGTCTAGAGACAGCTACAATCTACTTACATATAATAAATAAATCTTTAAAAAAAAAAAAAGAAAGAAATCAGTAGTTCTGGCTCCCAAGACTGCCAGCACTGTCTGCTGCCTTTAATTAGAGGCAGAACTCTTCACGTTCTAGAGCAGACATTTTGGGGCAGTCTTCAGGGAAGAGGAGAACCCTGTAATGTATGTCACAGAGTGTCTGTCATGGGGTTCCGGGCTTTTTTATGAGGTCCAGATTTAACCAGCTAAACTCCAGGAACATTTTCTGGACTTTTATTGCTGTCGGGCTGTGGTGGAATAAGCATCTCAGAAAGACAAATGTTTATGGACTCACTCAGGCTTCCTAGAAGGTACTGCTGTAAATTAGTGGCCGTTCTATATGCTGATTCCAGATGGAGCGGTTGTAATTCTTTCATATAGAGTGGATCCCTAGTGTCCATTGTGAAGAACCGCCATCCCTGTGGAGATAAGCATCTTATTTTCTCTATTTTTAGTTTTGTCACAAAAGCTTGGAATGTAGTGAGCACCAGTAAAAGTTTAATCTGATGGCAAGATGTGAGGTCTGACTGTTTAATATTCAGAATGAGGGTAATGATAGTCATTAGGATTCACGGAACCCTCGGTGACCAGCCAGTTCTCACTTGGAAATGTCCTTTACAGAGCCAGGCACTGTCTTGAGACCTAACTTGAAGAGTTCCTTATCTCCAATTGTTCTGCTGAAAATCGGGGAATCTTAAGCACAGCTCTCTTCCAGAAGCCCACAGCTGGTTTAACTCTCTGAAAGTGGTGCTTCAGCGGTGCTGTAGAGAGCCTGGCATCCCTTTCCTGACAGTTTTTACCCCACTTTAACCTACCAGTCTAATCTCTGAGAATCGCACTGTGTGCTATAGGTCAGAAACATCTGTGCTTGGGAATTGGAAGGCTAGAAGCACAGCTTAACAAGAAAGTAATTGAAGGGATTCTGAGAGATCAGAGAGACTATTATCAAGGAGACACATCCAGGAAATGGGGAGGAAGCAAAGGTGTTCATTAACTTCAGAAAAGTGAGCTGGTGGGAAATGTGGGAGCTGGTGGGAAATATGGGGGCTGCAGGGGAGTTTCCTCCATCACATGCCCACAGATTTGATGAAGAGACAGGTACATAGTTGGATAGGAAAGAAGGGAGGATGGATGATAAGTGCCTCCATCTGCCCACATCCGAGAAGCTTTGTGCAGTACATGGGAATTAAGACAGAGCCACAACCAGACAGTGTGCAGAGAGCAAGAGACTTTGGAGCACTCGGCCCTACATAGGATGTCTCCACAAATCCCTCCCCTCAAGGATCAGGGATCTATGTGGAAGAGGAGGCAGAATTGTAAGATCCAACACTAGTGGATGACTAAGGAAACGGTATCTTCCACACACCACAGGACTGGTACATGTATGAACTCACAGGATGTGACATCATGCACAAGACTTGCACAGGTTTAAGCCATTATGGGTCAGCACTTGAGGGTAAATGTACCAGAGTTATTCTCCTAGCCAAAAGGCTATCTGAAAAGGGGAAAATTAGTTTTCTCCAGTGGAGTGCCATTGGATATATCAGCCACACTCCAAGACAGGCCCATGCTCAGGAGTAGTCAGTGGACATACAACTCTGGTATTTTTGTGGGCTTTTGCTTTATTTTGCTTTGTTTTGGCCTTTTTTGGGTGGGTGGGTGGGGTCTTATTGGTCTTTTGCCTGTTTGTTTTGATTTTCATTTTTGTGGGTTTTTGTGTCTCTTGACTTCTTGTTTAATTTTTATTTTGTTTCTTATTTGTTTTATTGTTGTTTTTGTTTTGTTTTCTGAAAGAGAAAGAACAAAGTTGGGTAGGTTAGCGAGGTTGGAAGCCTCTAAATACACCTTTTTTTGACTTTACTTTCTCATTTGTTTGGTTTTGGCTTTTGAGATAGGGTCTGTATAGCACTGGCTGGCTTGAATCACAGCATCCCTTCTACATCACACCCTGAGTGCAGAAGTATAGGCATCAGCCACCTCTACCAGTTTTTTTAAATAAGAGCAAAGTGAGAAGAAAATAGGCATGGATGGTGATCATAGACCTTGCCCAGAGGAACACTTTCCTGCAGCGCAGGGAACATGGTGAGGCCTTCACTGGCGGCAGAGAGCAGTGGAGTTGGAGGAGCATCTCCCTCTCTTCCCACCTTCCATGCTCCAGAACCCGCTGTAGCACTCAGCCTGTCCCCCCATGTGTTCATTAGTGTTGCCTCCCAAATGAAAGTATCTGCTGTAGCCTATTTAAAGCATGGTCTTACCACATCACGGTAAGACATAGCCCAGAAGTTTGGATGGTGAGAAGAAAACTCATTTATTGCCTTTAGAGCTTTTCCTTATAAACTACCAGGTTTACCAGTGCTTGAGCCAGTATACTTTCTTTGTGGTAGGACCTGGAAAATAGGTCCTTAGAATATAAGTCTCTTAGAAATTTGAGGTATCTGTGACCTCTAATTTTTGTGGAGAAAAAAAAAAAAACTATAATCAAGATTGATTTAAAAACAGACAAGTTTGAGTTTGAATCCTGGTGTAGTCTTTATGACCTGGCTGTTCCTTTTCCTTATCTATAAAACAAGAAGGGAATGACACCTACTTTGTTAGAATAGTTATGAAAAAGTATAGAAATGTCATTGCGGAGGAGGACTGGAGGGCCTGAATTCTGTCCTCAGAACCTGTGTAGAAACTCAAGGCATTGTGGCACATGCATCATGAAAGTGGAGCAGCCAGCCAGCATAGCCTAATTGGTGAGTTCTAAACCAATGAAAAACCCTGTCTCAAAGGAGGTAGACAGCGTTTTGAGTATGATACCCAAAAGTTGCCCTCTGACCTCTGCTCTGCATAGTCATCATAGTTTCCATGTGCACACAGAAGCACTCAAGAATTTGAAGTAATTTTTTAAAGTTGAAAAGACAACTACAGAGATTATCCTTTGTCTAGAGCAGCGGTTCTTGACCTTCCTAATACTGCGACCCTTTAATATAGTTCCTCATGACCTCAACCATAAAAGTATTTTCATTGCTACTTCATAACTGTTATTTTGCTACTGTTATGAATAGTAATGTAAAAACCCTATAAAAGGGTCATTCAGCCTCCAAAGGGGTGGAGACTTATAGGATGAGGATCACTGGTCTAGAGGATATGCCATAGATAGTCTTCCTGGAGAAAGATTTCTTACAGGAGGTCACAGTTATATGTTGGTTAGTGGGGAGGGATGCACTTTGCAATCTGTGGGCTATCATGTGTTGATT
>JADRCD010171343.1:0-13689 GCA_019843815.1 Montemys delectorum
CATGAGTATCCTGTAGTTTATGGCTAATATTCACTTATCAGTGACTACATACCATGCATGTCCTTTTGGGTCTGGGTTACCTCACTCAAAGGATGATATTTTCTAGTTCCATCCATTTGCCTGCAAAATTCATGATATTCTTGTTTTTAACAGCTGAATAGTATTTCATTGTGTAAATAAACCAAATTTTCTGTATCCACTCTTCAGTTGAGGGGCACCAGGGTTGTTTCTAGTTTCTGGCTATTATGAATAAAGCTTCTATGAGCATAGTGGAGCACATGTCTTTGTGGTATGGTGAAGGACTTTTTGGGTGTACGCCCAGAAGTGGTATAGTGGTGGTGTCTTTAGGTAAAACTATTTCCAATTTTCTAAGAAACTACCAGATTGATTTCCAGAGTGGTTATTCAAGTTTGCACTCCCACCAGCAAAGGAGGAGTCTTCCCCTTGCTCTGCTTCCTCACCAGCATGAGCTGTCACTTTTTGATCTTAGCCATTCTGATAGGTATAAAATGGAGTCTTAGAGTCATTTTGATTTGCATTTCCCTGATGACTGAGGACATTGACTGTTTCCTTAAGTACTTCTCAACCATTTGAGATTTCTCTGTTGTGAATTCTGTTTAGCTCTCTGCCCTGTTTTTAAAATTGGGTTATTTGGTTTGTTGATATCTAATTTCTTGAGTTCTTTATATATTTTGTATATTAGCCCTTGGTCAGATGTAGGGTTAGTTAAGATCCTTTCTCAATCTCTAGGCTTGTGAAGAAATTTTTTTTTTTAATTTCCTCAGTTTCTGTTGTCTCCCTTTTCATTTATGATTTTGATAATTTGGATACTGTCTCTCTGCCTTTTATTTAGTTTGGCTAAGGGTTTATATATTTTGTTGATTTCCTCAAAGAAGCAGCTCTTGGTTTTGTTGATTTTTTTTTTGTATTGTTCTCTTTGTTTCTGATTAATTGATTTCAGCCTTGAGTTTGATTATTTCCTGCTCTTGGTTGTGTTTGCTTCTTTTTGTTCTAGAGCTTTCAGGTGTGCTGCTAAGTTGCTAGTATGAGAATTCTCCAATTTCTTTATGAAGGCACTTATTGCTATAAATTTTCCTCTTAACACTGCTTTCATTGTGTCCCATAAATTTGAGTATGTTGTGCCTTCATTTTCACTTAATTTTAGAAAGTCTTTGGTTTCTTTATTTCTTCTTTAATCCAGTGGTCCTTGAGTTGAGAGTTGTTCATGAGCTTGTAGGCTTTCTATTGTTTCTGTTGTTGAAGTCCAGCTTTATTTTAATCCATGGTGATCAGATAATTTCAATCTTCTTGAAACTGCTGAGGCTCGCTTTGTGACAGGTTATAGAGTCAATTTTAGAGAAAGTTCTGTGAGGTACTAAGAAGAAGGTATATTCTTTTGTATTTGAATGAAAGTTTCTGTAGATATCTGTTAGGTCCATTTGGTCCATAACATCCATTAGTTTCATTGTTTCCTTGTTTAGTTTCTGTTTTGGTGATCTGTTCATTGGTGAGAGTAGAGGGTTAAAGTTCCCCACTATTAATGTGTGGGGTTCAATATGTGATTTAAGCTAAAGTAATTTTTTATGAATGTGGGTACCCTTGAATTTGGGGCATAGATGTTCAGAATTGAGAGTTCATCTTGGTGAACTTTTCCTTTGATGAATGTGAACTGTCCTTCCCCATCTCTTTTGACTAGTCTTGGTTGAAAGTCTATTTTATTAGATATTAGAAGGCTACTCCAGATTGTCTCTCGGGTCCATTTGCTTGGAAAACCTTTTTCCAGCCCTTTACTCTGAGGTAGTGGCTGCCATTGTTGTTGAGGTGTGTTTCTTGTATGCAGCAGAATGTTGGATCCTGTTTATGCATCCATTCTGTTAGGCTGTGGTTTTTGTGGGGGTTTTTTATTGGTAAATTGAGTTCATTGATATTAAGAGATATTAATGGCCAATGATTTTTAGTTCCTGTTATTTTGTTATTGTTGTTGTGTTGTTGTTATTGTTGATGATGATGTTGCTGTTGCTGGTTGTGTGTGTGTGTGTGTGTGTGTGTGTATGTGTCTTCTTTTGTTTTTTGCTAGGAGATGATTAATTTCTTTTGTTCTCTTGGGTATAGTTACCCTCCTTGTATTGGAGTTTTCCTTCTAGTATCCTCTGTAGGGCTGGATTAGTATAAAGATATTGTTTAAATTTGGTTTTGTCATGAAATATCTTGGTTTCTCCATCTATGGTGTTGAAATTTTGCTAGGTATAATACTCTGGGCTGATATCTGTGGTCTCTTAGGGTCTGCAAGATATCTGTCCAGGATCTTCTGCCTTTTAGAGTCTCTGTTGAGAAGTCAGGTGTAATTCTGATAGGTCTGCCTTTATATGTTTCCTGGCCTTTTTCCTGTGCAGCTTTTAATATTCTTTCTTAGTTTTGTACAATTAGTGCTTTGATCATTATGTGGTGGGAGGATTTTCTTTTCTGGTCCAATTTATTTGATGTTCTTTAAGCTTCTTGTATGTTACTAGCCTTCTCTTTCTTTAGGTTAGGAGGATTTTCTTCTATGATTTTGTTGAAGATATTTTCTGGCCCTTTGAACTGGGAATTGTTTCCCTCTTCTATTCCTATTATTCCTAAGTTTGCTCTTTTCATAGTGTCTCAAATTTCCTGAATGTTTTGTGTTAGAAAATTTTTAGATTTGGTATTTTCTTTGACTGATGTTCTACCTGTTTGATTGTATTTTCCTGTATTTCTTTAAGAGGTTTATTTATTTCCTCCTTAAAGGCCTCTATCATCAATTTAACTTATTGTGCTATAATTCATTGAAAACCAACCTGTTGTCATGGGTTAGCACCAAAGGTTCTAAGAACCTTGCTATGGTGCACTTATACAGTTTCAAATAAGTAACTACAGACGTGGCTGCAGGCAAATTCATAGCAATAAAATCAGGTAAGCACATGCCATTTTGCAGGGTGGAGAACTTTACCAATTCTTCTGTTGTCTAGCACCTAAATTGGCTTGCCCTCGTGAGACTTTTGTCAAAGTTTAGTTCTTTGGTTTTCCAGATTAACAAAAATAAATTTAAAAATATAATTTTTAAAAAATCACTTTTTTTAATAGCATGGGACTGGCAAGGTGGTTCAGCAGCTAAGAGATCTTTCTGCTTTCTCTCTCTCTCTCTTGGTTTTTGTTTGTTTGTTTGTTTGTTTGTTTTGTTTTTTGTTTGTTTGTTTTGTTTTTCAAGATAGTTTCTCTGTGTAACCCTGGCTGTCTAGGAACTTAGAAATCTGCCTGCCTCTGCCTCCTAAGTGCTGGGATTAAAGGTATGCACCACCACTGCCTGGCTCTTCCTGGCTTTTTCTACTCTCTTAGAGAATTGAGTTCAGTTCTCAGCATCTACACTGGCAAGTTCATAACCACTTGTCACTCTGTTACTCCAGCTCCGAGGGACCCAGTGACTTCTGGCCTCTGGGCATCCATGACCACTTAGCAGATGCTTAAAAGACATATATATGTGCTTGTAAATGTAAGGCTTTTACATTTTTAAACTTAAAAGAAAACAGCAAATACTATATTAAAAAAAACCCTCATCCCATTGTACATAACTAAGTACTATTAGCAATGACTGTAGTTGTAAATGAAGAGTTCATAATATTTGAAGATTTTATTTCTGCTAATTGTAGGACAATCTAAGTTGACTCACTTGGATATTTTTTTGAGTTGTGACACAGTAATTCATAAAAATATTTATTATCAGTCTTCCCTCATTAATCAGCCATAAAAATAATCTTTTCTCCTGGTCATTTTCCCCTCAGCATTGTTAGTAAGTTTCCCTATAACATTGGCATGAGAAACAGGCACCCCGAGTAAAAGTTATTTATTTTTACTAAAGAAAAAAATATGGTGAATCATTTTCTTTCAAATGATGTCTCCTATAGACTTAACTAGGAAGGTGGTGTTGGCATGGCCATTTAACAGTGATGGAGGCCCAGATACGAGAAGGAAGTCACTCATCTAAGGACGCAGGAAGAGAGAGAGAGAGGCCAGGAGCAGAACACCCAGACAAGCCCAGAGATCCTAACTCGACTGTGGCCAACTTGCATGATGCCAGACAGACTTTGGCCACAAATTCTTTTGGAGAGTTGTAGATCACTGATGGCAGACTCTAAATCTGGAATTCCATAGAAACCTGGAGAAGCATTCCTTAGAACAGAGAGCAGCGACCCTTTGGCCGTGATCTTAGGGTCATCCCACTCCCCAAAGCTAATGATGTTTCACTCTGCCTCCTCTGGGCTCCCAGAGTGCATTTGTTCACACCAGGCCATCCTTGAAGAACACAGCATAGTAGCAAGAGTTCCTCACGGATGCAGCAACAGGTCTTTCAAAATGTGACAGACACCCTCTGCTCTGTTATTTACATATCCCGGGATCCCACAATACTCATGACTTCTCCATGTTGTGATTATGTGACATTCTTCATGGTCTACTTATCTTGGCAGCACACCATTTACCTTGGGGTTTTGAATCACATATCCTTGCTACTTGGAGAGTACCTGGAAATGACTGTGGCAGGCCGGCCGATCTGGGCCTCCCTCAACCCTCGGGAGAAACGGGGTCCTAGTCAGGTCAACGAAGCGTAGGCGAAGAAATGATGGCAGATACAACACAAGGGTGTGTGAATCTGAATGTATTTCTTAGAAATGGCATCAGACTTTTACAGTCATTGCAAAAGAGAAATGATAAATCTGGCAGCTTAGTAATTAAGGTACATTTAAGGCTACCTGAAACACACTGAATCTAAAGCAGCAGCCATCTCCTCTGGATAGGTACTGCATCCCCCCCCCCCAAGCTGGGCCCGAGGGACTCCATCCAAGAAGTCCAAGAGAGTCCAAGAGAGAATCCAAGAGAGAGCACACAGTGAAAACCAGGCTTATATGGTATACAGGAAACAGGGCGAATGACAAGAGTCACATAGATGGGCGGGGGTCAAAAGGATCAAAGTGCAGGACTGAAGTCACGTAGACAAGTGACCACTACACAAGGTTGGTAGGTAGGTAGCCAGGTGTGAAGCAGGCGGAAGAGAGCAATGGTACCCTCCCTGCTGGGGCTAATTTGGTATTCCTATACTAATTCTCTGTTTCTGCTGGAGGCAAGACTAGGAGAATCCGTTCTAGCATTTCCTGTTAATTCTCTGGGTCTCCCTGGCTGGAGGCACGCACCTGGAAGTTCTGACCTAACCATTCTAGCTAATGTCCTTGAGTTTCTAGTATGTAAAACAGTTCTGACTATTGTGAGGCTGCCCTAAGGAATGAGGAATGAGCTTGACCTCTATTGTAACTCTAAGGGCAGAACCTGTCTGACAGGCAGATTCCTTGAGAGAAATTCCAAGCTAAGGATAGCTTGGAATTAAATTAGGATATATTGGAATCATTGTGCTGGCCAGGAAACAATGCCCAATCTTAGCCATAAATGAATCATTTCTTGGGGTACCTTTATGCCTAAATATGAGGGCGTGTTGACGATTGGAAAGACTGATCTGGAACACGTCTGAGTTAGGAGATGCCAGCGACTACCTTGAATAGCCAGGAGGCACGGGTACCCCTTTGGGTCCTTATTGCCTCTTGCCCTTGATCAGGTTTTTACGCCTGATACTGCAGACGTGACTGTCTTAGACGAGTGTGTGTGGCAAATGACCATTAAGGAAAGGTCCTTCCAGTCCAGAGAACAGAACTTGTAGCCTGGGTCCAGCCCTAAAGTCCTGTTGGGTGGGGTCAGTGGCCTTGATAAGACACTACACTACTGGGAAGGTGGGTCATGCTTAGGTGGAATAATTAGCCCTTTACTGAGATACTGCACTCACCCCACCCCAACAACGCCCCCACACCCAGCACAGTCCCTGCAAGCCCAGCAGCCGCAAGGACCAGCTGGGTGTACCCAAAAGGTATAACTTTCCCTTTACTTTTTCAGTTTCTTTCAAATGCTGACAGGCCCTCAGCATGCTTTTTCTGGTGCTTTGGGCTTGCTTGCTCCTCCTCTGAGGGACATTCTCTAACTCCTTCCTCCATTCTCCTCCAGGAAGTTGGGAGGTTTACAGCTAACCTGCCCTGGTTTTGGTTTTTAATGTTTGCTGATTGATTTATCTCTCATACAATTGTCCTTGAGCTTCTGTTTAAGTATGTTCTTAAATTATTTTACTAATGAAGACTAAGAACCCAAAGGGTGAACCCTGACTTCCAAGAATCACTATCATTTGGATGTTTCCTAAGACCCTAGTGTTAAAGTTTGTCCCTCAGAGTCATTCTGATGGGAAGAGATACAATCTTTAAAATGTGGGACTAGTTCTGGGTCTTTAATGTGATCGGAGACATAGTCTGAAGGGAACTATATTCTCTCTCTCTCTCTCTCTATCTATCTATCTATCTCTCCTTCTCCCTCCCTCTCCCTCTCCTTCTCCCTCCCTCTCCCTCTCCCTCCTTCTCCCTCTCCTTCTCCCTCCTTCTCCCTCTCCCTCTCCCTCACCCTCCCTCTCCTTCCCCCTCCCTCTCCCTCTCCCTCCCCCTCCCTCTCCCTCTCCCTCCCTCTCTCTTTCCTCCTCCTTCCCCTCCCCCTTCCCCCTGTGTCATTCTGTGTCTCTCTGTCTCTGTCTGTTTCTCCCGGCTCATGCTGTAAGTGGTTTGTTCTACAGCCCAGCTTCTTAGATTGGGTTGCAACTCCACATGGGCTTTTGTAACTAAATGTCAAGAGTCTTGAGAAGTTAATAACCAGTAAGATGGTTTCCAAAGTGTGACTCAAACTCAAATACGGTGAATGAGAGCGCCTCCTGGCAGTGTTCATCCACATTGATTAGAGAAGCTGAGGCTTTGGCCCTGACCACGCAGCAGCCTTCTGCATAGTGTGTGCTATCCTACCAGACAGTGCAAAGAGCATTGCAGACTTTCCTGAGGTCTGAGAAATGTAAGGTCTTAATTATGGAAAACAAAGGCTTTTAATATGTTCCCACCCTCATTTCTTAGCATGTAAATATCAACTTTGCATAACCAATTTGTAGCAGAGTGCTTGATTTAAAGAAAAAAAAAAAGCTGTTTGGAGGTTAGCAAAACGGCTCAGTGGGAAATGGTGCTTGGCACAAAGAGCGACAGTCTGAGTTTGATTGGTGGGGAAGAGAGAATTGACTCTCACATGTTCTCTGATCTCCACAAGCATACTAGTGTGTGTATGTGGGGGGGGTGTAAGTGTGTGCAAATGTGTGCCTGTGTGAATGGGTGTGACTGTGTATGTGTGCAAGTATACCTGTGTGTCTGCATGCTAATGTATGCGTGGGTGCAAATGTGTGTGTGCAAGTGTGGGTGCAGGTGTGTGTGTACAAATGTGTGCATGTGTGTGTGTGTGTATGTATTTAAATACTGCTGCTTGAGTTGCTGACTTGTTCTTATATAATACATTTTGGCAAGGGGCTGGAAATTTCCAACAGTTTCTGAAAAGGTCTTAAACATCCCTCGGTCATTTTATACTTACGTGAAGCAAAATTCTCTATACTATAATTATGATTAGAAAATACAAATAATTCTCTATAATTATAAAATATAAATTAATATTGAGTTTGAAAAATATTGACAGTGGTGCTCTGTATCTTGGAGTGACAAAAACTCAGTTTAAGATTTAATCCCTGGGACTGGAGAGATGGCTCAGCAGTTAAGAGCACTGACTGCTCTTCTGGAGGTCCTGAGTTCAAATCCCAGCAACCACATGGTGGCTCACAACCATCTGTAATAAGATCTGATGCCTTCTTCTGGTGTGTCTGAAGACAGTTACAGTGTAGTCACATATAATAAATAAATAAATCTTAAAATAAAAGATTTAATCCCCTACATAAAAATAATTAACATGCAAATTTGCTCTTGCCTTTAACCACTGATGAAATTATATGCATGCCAAATAATTGTTTTAAAATAAATTGATTTGTGGCTTATTAAAAGTAAATGTTTGGTTTGTAAATATGTATTCCAGGGCTCATATAATAGTTTCTGGGGTGAACAGAGTGGGGTAGCCAACAGGAAACAATCCTGAAGCCGTGCTCTGCATGAGGACTCTCCCTAACTAGGGGGCTTAAGCACTGATACTGTATGATCTAAAACTGCAAACCAAATAAACTTTTTTTCTTTACAAGTGAACTGTCTCAGTTATTTTGCCGCAGTAATGTGAAGCTAATACAACTGATACCCCAGAAACACCTGTTCCCATCACCCTGTGTACCTCGGCTCCAAGGTCATCCTCCATTGTAGCCCCACAGTTGTTTCATTCCTAACCTTTTCTCCACCTGAAATTATTTGTTCATTTTCTAGAGCTTCTTCCTTATTTATTTATTTATTTATTTATTCATTTATTTTTGGTTTTTCGAGACAGGGTTTCAGGGGTTTCTCTGTTTAGCCCTGGTTGTCCTGGAACTCACGCTGTAGACCAGGCTGGCCTCAAACTCAGAAATCAGAAATCTGCCTGCCTCTGCCTCCCAAGTGCTGGGATTAAAGGCGTGTGCCACCACTGCCTGGGCTGAGCTACTTACTTCCTTCTTATCGCTGAACACTCAGCACCTTGACTAAAGCTTAGGAAATGGCGAGAACTAGGTGAAAAGGGTTAAACAAATCACTCTTTGTCGAATGTGCGGTTAATTTCTCATGGGGACTGAAAGAGGCATGATCAGAAAGGCTTTTCTTTATATGGTCTCCCGAAAGGTTTAGTGATGAAAGTAGGTGGCCAGACATACTTCTATTTGGTTCTAAAGCCGTGGCTTCAGAGGCCGAAGACACCTAGAGTCGACCGCCTCTGCATCCCCTCCGTGTAAGAGAGACCAGGCTGCTGGAATCTTCCGCACCTCCCTCCGCCCTGATTAACAGAGAGTAAGCAAGGGAGAGCTGGGGAGATTAGCTGAGCATCAGCCCAGGGGCCTATGCTGCCCTGGAGCCAGCCATCAACTTGTTAGGGGCTGAAATCCCCTGTGACTCCCTGACATTCAGGAAGGGTGCGTGGAGCTCTGAGGAAGAAGTCCACAGTGTGAGGTGCTGCGTTCCCCAGCATGTAAACAGCCCTCATGCGCAGAGACAGGAGGGGGTTATAGAAGCTGGGGAGCAGAAGGAGAGTCAGGGAAAGATGGGTGTCAAATCAAGAAGAGGGATGCAGATAGCTTGGGGGATGGTTATAACGAAATATAAAATGTTTGCGTTTTATGCTGGAGTATACAAAAAAAAAAAAAAAATCACACTTTTCCCAAAGCTACCCCAAAAGGGGTGACTGTTGCTTGCCTGTTCTTACAGTGGCAAGAATTTTGGCAGTTGACTGGGCCCTAACACAGCAATACTCCTAAGCGCAGACTCTGGTCTCTGCTCTCACACACAGGGTGGATGGCAGCCTAGGACTACAAGGTTCTCTCCTTGGCTAACCCGAGGGAATCTTCGGGCTTGCCCAGACAGGCACCACAAGACATTTTTATTTTGTGTCTAGCATGATTAATCTAATTTGTTTTAGGCTCAATCAGGCTATACTACAAGGTAGCCTTCTGGAAACATTGGAGAATTTACATTCAAAAATTCTTGAGCAAATTAGATGTTAAAGAGCCAGTTGTTTCAAAGCAACAAGCTGCTACCCAGGGAAAGGCAAGCCATTTAGAAGATGGTTCAGACGTTTAGGAGCAATAAAGCCTTGACCACCATGCCCTTGGCCCTTTGTGAGTTTTCCCAGACTCTACCAAATTTGTCCCCAGAGGTGTCACCATTTGGAAGAAACTCACCTGGAATAGAGGTGGGTCTGTTACACTCTGGCAGAGTCCTTTCCATGTATGCCTGCAACCCCTGGAGCAGAAGGTCCTGCCCCAAGGAGAGAGGGCTCAGTGGTTCAGAGTGTGTACTGCTTTTGCAGAGGACCCATGCTCAGTTCCTAGAACCCATATCAGGCAACTCACGACCATCTGGAACTCCAGTTCCGGGCGTATCTGAAACCCTCTCCTGATTTCTACAGACACTGACACTCATATCTCTCTCTCTCTCTCTCTCTCTCTCTCTCTCTCTCTCTCTCTCTCTCTCTCTCCCCCCCCCTCCCCCCTTCCTTGCCCCCGCCTCTGCCCCCCCCCCCCCCCAGAACAGGAAAAATGGCTTCCTGAGTGTGGTGGTTTGAATAAGCTTGGCCCATGGAAAATGGCACTATTAGGAGGTATGGCCTTGGTGGAGTAGGTGTGGCCTTGTTACAGGAAGTATGTCATTATGGAGGTGGGCTTCGAGGTCTCCTAGTGCTCAAGCTCCATCCAGCTCTGAAGAGAGTCTCCTCATGGCCACCTTGAGAAGATAGTCCTCTCCTGGCTGCCTTTGGATCAAGATGTAGAACTTCCAGCTTCTCCAGCATTATGTCTGCCTGCATGCTGCCTTGCTTCCTGCCATGATGACAGCGGACCAAACCTTTCTAATTGTAGGCCAGCCCCAGTTAAATGTGTGCCTTTATAAGAGGGGTCTTGGTCATGGTATGTTCTTCACAACAATGAACCCAAATGAAGGCACTGGGTAAGACAAGCATGGCCTACCACCTAGCGGGAAAGTGTTCTGGAAACTCTATCCTTTAGTTTCTGGCCCTCATCATCTTGATTCTGTGGTGCTGACAGATCTATTAATCAATTCCTAGGATGTGTAGTGCTACAATTGTCCTCCACAGGCCTGTTTCCAGGCAGAATTTGATAAGATTAGGACACGGGTCTGTCAGTCAAGATGGCATGGGACCTGGTACTCATTGATTAAGGTAAGGTGGGTAGGCAGTAAATATCAGGGGTTCACCTCCTACCTCCCTGTCTCTGCATGCTGGGATAAGGAACAAACCACCATGCTCAGCATTTTGTATGGATGCTGGAGATTGAACACAGGTGCTGAGCATCCTTAAAGCCATCTTTCCTGTCCCAGAAAGTATTATTCGTTTCTTTTGAGGTTTTTGTTTGTTTTATTGTTTTCGTTAAGACATATTTCCATCATCTAAGACAGGATTGAACACCCAAACCAAATCTCTCTAAAAGCCATTTTTCCCGAATGACCTCTTAGCTGTCCAGGCAAACAACTGAGGTTGCAGATATCTGAACACACATTGTACTTGAGAGGAAATGGCCCGGGAGAAGATATTTTGGCAAGTATATATTGGGTTTAGTTTCTTAGTTATCCTCTGAAGACAATCTCGCTTATACACAGAATCAAATGCCATGCTACACCTCAACAGTAACACAGCTAGGCAGCTATTTACTTCTCAAAGCAGCCTTCTTCTACTTTGTATAGAATACAATTTAACCTCTCTTTCCTTTCTAGGAAAAAAACTCAAAATAGAAACCACCTCGTAACAACACAACTTTGTTTTAAAGTAAAAAAAAAAAAAACAAAAAAAAACAAAAAAAAAACCGCATATCATCTACCCTTGCCAAAAATGGAAGAGATTAAAAACACGCCCAGCATCATGGAGTGTGGAATGCAGTACTTTGTTCAGAACTGCATCTCAAGAGACAGCAGTGACATTGGCAAAGCACAGGCGTGATCTGATATCAAAGCTGGAAGATCTGATCTCAAACGCAGCCAGCCACCCTCAAGGTCACCATTCATTCACATAAGTTCACACCTTTCAAGGGCTCTGGTTTCTGCCGAACCTTCTAGAAATCTACCAAGATTTCTAAAGGGCTAAAGAGTTTAACCTCCCCTGAGTTCATTTAGCTAAGACAGCCTAACTCGTCCCCCGAGCTCTTGCCATAGGAAGCAGCATAGAGTTTGTATGCATACCAACTGAATTCAGATATTTAAAAACAAAAAAACAACAAAAAAACAAGTTCTTGTTACCTGCTCGATAGCATTTAAAAAAACTATATATGTTCTGACTTCCCAGGAAGAAGAAAGAAACAAACAAACATGTAGCTAGAGAGTCTTGGATGCCATAATTTATAATTTGAGGGGAAATTCCTTCATTTGAACTTGTTTGAACTAGTATTTGGACCTTAGGCAGCCATAGTGAATCCACCCTGAAGAGCTTATCTCCAAGAGGGTGTTTGTAAATGTGTATACTGAAGGAATTTCTCCTTCATTCTCCTCCCCTGGTCTGTAGCCTCCTGAGAGCAAGGCCTTGATTCCAACAGTTTGACTTATTTTCTTTGTTCCTGATTAACACTGCTTTTCTCTGGGAATCCGGAGTAGGGCTAAGCATTCTGAGTGATATCAAGCATTCAGTAAATACCCGGTGAATGAATGAATGAATGAATGAATGAATGAATTAATCTGAGATTTCTGTACTGTGTGATTAACTAGGTGACTCTTTTCCAAGGTGTCTTAGTCAGGGTTCTCTAGAGTCACAGAACTTATGGTAGTCTCTATGTAGTAAAGGGATTTATTGATGACTTACAGTTTGTAGTCCAACTCCCAACAATCAACTCCCAACAACAGTCACGGCAGCAGCTGTGAATGGAAGTCCAAGGATCCAGCAATTGCTCAGTCCCACAAGGCAAGCAGGCGAAGCAGAGAGAGCCTTCCTTCTTCCAATATCCTTATATAGGTCTCCAGCAAAAAGTGTGGCCCAGGTTAAAGGTGTGTACCACCACACCTTTAACCCCGGATGACCTTGAACTCATAGAGCTTTCTATGTTAATCCTATGGGATTCGTAGCCACTATTCCTCAAGGTCTCCATGCCAAGATTCAGGTCAGAAACTTGTATCTCTCAGCCTCCAGATTAGGGCCACAGGTGAGCCTTCTAATTCTGGATTGTAATTCATTTCAGACGTAGTCAAGTTGACAACCAGGAATAGCCACTACAATCCACCCCTTGTCAACTTGACACAAATAATATCCCAGGTCCACATGAAACAATAACAAAATCATGAGTACGCCTAACATGATATAACTATTCCTCGTACAATCGCAAACGCATTTATAAATTTACAATGTCCCTTGGGAACATTCTTTAGTGTCTCAACTTAAATACCAATTGATGTTAAAGAAATTGGAAGAAAAGTATATTCTTAACAAAAGAAGACAGAAGCATTCATATTACTTATAATCCTCGTTTCTGCAACTGATTACGTGGCCTTAGCTGGTATTTATAACTACCTTCCTCTACTACCCATTCTGTATTTCCTTCCCCCTCAGCAAGCACCTCAGCAGGTCTTGGCTCTTTTCCTGGAGGATTGACCCATACCTTCATTCCTGATGGGTCTGCCTCCTTTGTCATCCTGCTTGGATTAGGCTGTTGTAATTTCCCATTGACCTTAATCACAGGACATGGAAGTACTAAGAGACGCCCTAAGGGATCTCCTGCACTCCAAACATAATCTTGCTTATCTCCATTGTGAAGAGGCAATCCGATTTCTCCATGGCAATCTGGATCTATCACTCCTCCTAATACTGTTATTCCCTTCTTAGCCTGTTGGTTTAAAGGCATTAGAAGCCCAAAATGACCAGGGGGAAGTCTGAGCTTCCAGTTCAACGGAATGTTTGTTGTGGCTCCTGGTAAGAGAACTCCACCCTCTGGAACCAAAACTTCTAGGCCAGCAGAACCTAGAGTTGTGGGGACAGGAAGCAAAAATTTTCCTAGAGGGTCACTAGGAGTGATAGTGAGTGGAACTATTCCCTTTTTCACCCTTTGATTCCTGGACCCATGGATCCTGGCTATGGGGGAAACTGTGCCATATATTGGACGCTGATTCAAAGCAT
>JADRCD010171346.1:0-13260 GCA_019843815.1 Montemys delectorum
CATCCCTTCCTAAGGCCCAGACCATGTGACAGACCACTCAGGTAACAATGGAAACAAGATTGTCATGGTTTTCAAGTAAAATAAGCACTTTTCAAACCACCATACCTTAGCAGAAGTACAAATGGGAAGGAAAGAAAAAGGGAGCTCCTCTAGACAAATTTCTGTATGGGGTGGGGAAAGCCTCCTCCAAAGCAGATGGGGGAGTCTAATCAATTCTTTGATTTCTCTACTCTAAGTATTTACTGGTTCTTTTTAATTACAAAAAGAAAAAAAAAAGACACCATAAATTGTCTGTTTTACTGTCTGTGCTAATTTCATTTCATTATATCCTTGGAGTAAGCTATTATTTTCCCGCTGGTTCCCATGGCATTTTTCATTATCCGTTGCTAATTGTCTAGCATTCACATAGGACTCTGACCCAAGTAGGCTGCTGCGTGGGCTGAGGTTCTAGAGGAAGCTGAGCAGCAGTAGGATTCAGCATTGTTATTATTGTGACACATTAGAAAATTTCCACCCACTTACATGCCCACATCGCTCTACTGCACATCATCCATACCCAGAGGGGCCATGCACTGAGGCATGGAAGGCCATCTGCACCAGGCTTCCCACTTGATGATTATCATCGAGCATCAAGGGAAGATTATACATCGGGTCTGGTGGGTGCAGCTGTGAAGCCGGAGGTCTGGCTCCACTTGGTGTGCATAAGTGCTGATCTTCAAACACAGCTATGACAGATCTGTTTAAGAGGTTCCTTGATTCCTAACCGTGAACACAAACACCTCCTTCAGCCAAAGGATACCTTCAAATTGCCCCCAGTTACATTGTCAGATCAAAGGGCAATTTAGAGAGCTAACCAGTTCTTGAGATATAAACAGGTTGGCAATTTTTAAATATATTTTGGCATGCAGTGATTCTTAAAGTTATTCCCAATGGAATAGCTCCCCTCAGCTTGTTGGTTGTGGAGTTGAAGAGTCTCCTAAAACAATATAGACTATTGTCATTGCCTTGGTTGTCTCCCAGAACTTAAAGGTAGAAAGGACCGTTTTCCTGAAGACTCCGCATGCTTCAGATACAAGAATTGGAGGAATCACCAAGTTGTGGTGGCGCACACCTTCAATCCCAGCACTTGGGAGGCAGAGGCAGGCAGATCTCTGTGATTTTAAGGCCAGCCTGGTCTACAGAGTGAGTTCCAGGATAGCCAGGACTTCATAGTCCTATCTCAAAAAAACAAAAACAAGCAAAGCATTGAAGGAATCAAACTAAAACTGATCTGGAAACCTCCTGCCTGAAGACTAGCTGTCATACTATCTTAGAGAGATAGGAAATCCACGGTTCTACCCAGACGTAAAGTCTATGAGCCACAATGACCAGCATAGCAAGATATCCCCAAGGGTACAATAGTGGCATTTGTATTTTGGGGGGGGGGGGCAACCAACAAACATCGCATTAGACTTAAAGTGCACTTGACAGGAAGGAATTATGCTTGTTAGTATAAACCTTAGTCAATTACTCATGGATGAAGGCCACTGACCCCTAGAGGAGAAACTACCACTGCCAATTTCCTGAATCAGTATAATCCCCAACTGTGTTCTAAATACCTACACTTATATCCACAGGTATGTGTACCTCATCATCATATTTGTTTAGCTATTTTATTAGGTTCTTTTATTTAACTCCCTTCCAACCTTTATCCCACCCTAATTCCTTCCAACCCTACAACATTAGGTAGGAGAGAAAGGTTAGAGGAGAAAGGTATATAGACCTCTTTAGATTACTTCCTGCTAGTTAGAGGCGTAGAATTCCCTGGGGCAAGTCCAATCACCATTGTCAGAATATCTCCAACTTCTTCTCATCTCTTTGCTCATGACCACTTGACAAACTGCAACAACAGGCACCAGTAGCAGCAGGAGCAGCAGCAGGGAGAGCAGCAGCCACCACAGGCTCTCTTGGGGCTCCCCATTTATACCCTCTCCAGAGTCCTCAGAATTAAAACTATCTGCAGCTGGCAAAAGTCATACCACTGCTGGAGCACGAGACAAATCATAATCACCTGCTTTGAAGCACCCACTTATCCCATAGCTGGGATTAAAACAAAAATTTTGGTTTTTGGTTTTTCAAGATAGGGTTTCTCTGTATAGCTCTGGCTGTCCTGGAACTCACTCTGTAGACCAGGCTGGCCTTGAACTCAGAAATCTGCCTGCCTCTGCCTCCCAAGAGCTGGGATTAAAGGCGTGTGCCACCACCACCCAGCAGCTTTTCTTTTTTCTTTTTTTTTTTTTTTTTTCTTATGGCAGACAAGGACCATTGCAGAAATCCACAATTGTTCAAACTTCCTAGAACAACTTATCATGGGGTACCCAACTCGAATCACAATATAACCACACATACAACATAATCCCGGACTCCTAACACTACGGAATATCACAGACGTAGGGGAGACTATAGAAGGCAGAGGAAAGGAACATTTTCTGTGAGATAGTGTCTACTATGTGTGACAGAGAAACTGTAGCTAAGAAATCTCAAAAACACATTTATCTATGCAAGTCCTGCCTGCACAGTCTTAGTCAAATTCACATGTCATTGTGGGTGGGGGAAATCTCACAAGACTCTCCTCTTAATAAGGAGCTATAAACAACTACTGGCTGCAGAAAGAGAGAAATTAGTCTTCTCCAGGGATGAGTTCCCTGATGAATTAACCATTCAATCCCAAGTGGTCACCCCTAAACACATATATCTATGAGCAGCACCAAATGGACTCAGCAGGCTGTGTTTATGTATGCATATAGGTACATGCATATATAATTTTTAAAGAAGAGATGATTAATTTCACAGGGAGTGGGGAAACACTGGATGAGTTAAGAGGTAGGGGAAGGTGAGGTATAAATACCATACTCATCTAAAAAATGATTCCCATCGGATCCCAATTGAATCTTGGTGATTAATCACATTTGTCTTTATGAATTCAAAAGTGCAAAGCAAAACTCCATTAGACAAACAGCAGGCAATACTACACAGGTAGGATTGTGGGGGAGCTGTCAAAGGCTGTGTCACAGTGCAGAAAGTAGTGTGTTTATACATGTACTCTGCAGACATGTACATGAATAAACTTTGTCACATAAAGCAAAGCTTTGATTTATAGCACACTAGGTGCTGATCACTTGTATCAGAAATTGTATCAGAAATTGTATCAGATCCTTCTAATACTGTAAAATGTGGAAGCTGAAGGACAGCTTCAAGCAACATCTGTAGGAACCACCAACCACAGTCTGATTCCATTTCAGGGCTTTGCAGTTGAAGATGGGGATATTTAAAATTCCCACAGAAGTGCTCAATTTGTGAATTGGCTCTCTCCAATTAAACCAATGCAGTATTATCAACCTTAGGATTCAATTAACTCATCCTCTTTTTTCAGAAGTCCTTTGATACCTCACATATCCCCATCACTCCACTCTCAGCTGGCAAATTCAGTGACACTGTCCTTTGCATGGGGTGTATCTTCACACTAAGATTGGTATGTCTCCTCATTGTTAATTTAACCCATCAGTAAGCCCATGAGATGACTACACTGAAGCCACAGGTCGTATCCTCTTTATTCCTTACCACATTCTTGATGCTTTGTTTAAAGAGAGCTGAAGTCTGTGTTAATTTAAATGAGTGGGAAGTACAATCCATAAATTTTCTCTTTATTTTAAATTAATTGATATGTAGTCTCCCTATCCATTGACATGCATGGAAGAAGATAAGCATCTTAAGGCTTCTTCAGAAAGCAGATCCCTTGTTCTTGTTGGCTCCACCAGTTAATCACTCTGTTGCTCTTGCCCTGTGGTTTTAGGTTCATCAATGGTTCCAGGCCTGCAGCCAACTACCAAATGCACAGGCTAAGAAAACTATTACTTTTAAAAGCAGGGGCGGCATGCCTAGCAACATGGTAGCTGGGCTGAGGCTGCAGCCCAGCTTCACTGTGTATTCTGGTGGTGTTGGTTTGCCCCCACACTCCACTGTTAACACCCTAAAGCATGGCAGAACCTTCAAAGGAATACACTCCTCCTCCCCAAAGGCTCCAACCTCTCACCAAATGAGGAAGCCAAAATGTGCCCTGGTGATTGACAGCTGGCAACATATTCTAATGCTAGCTGAGGTCACTGCTCTGCCAAGGAAACTCTTCTTTGTCCAGGTCTTCTCATCAGACCTTCTTATACACACACACACACACACACACACACAAGCCAACATCAAGCCGGGCGGTGGTGGCACACACCTTTAATCCCAGCTCTTGGGAGGCAGAGGCAGGCAGATCTGAGTTTGAGGCCAGCCTGGTCTACAAAGTGAGTTCCAGGACAGCCAGAGCTACACAGAGAAACCTTGTCTTGAAAAACCAAAAAAAAAAAAAAAGCCAACATCAGCCTGGTGAATATCTCATGGCAGCTCTATCCTTCCCAGACTTATGCTTCTAACAAAAACAAGGGTTGTTTTCTAGTTTCCCTCCTTTTCCCTTAGAGAATAGGACCTTGTCCTTAACAGCTTTGGGGGTTGAAAAAGTAGCTTCTTGTTTGTTTGTTTGTTTGTTTGTTTGTTCGTTTGTGTGTTTGTTTGTTTGTTTGTGTGCTTGTTTGTGTGGTGGTACTGGCATTGTACAGATGAGGCAAGCTCTCTACCTCTGAGCAACATCCCCAGGCCCCACCCCCAACCCCTGCCTGTTTCTCTGAATCTTCACTGCCAATTCCCATAGCCATCAGCTCTGTAGGATATCTGAACAGAGGATGCAGAACACAGCAACAGAAGACATTCCCTGAGAGCATTCTGCTTGCAAACTAATTTCTATTTGGTAGAGACCAAGGAACCTGCGAGCATCCAAACACGCTGCTGCCGAAGCCTTTGGGAGCAGAGAGCCACAGCATCTGTAACACAAGCAAGTCAGAACTAACCTTTCCAAAATGGATGAAAAGACTTCAAAACACCTTCTCCTGTTTTCCCCTTCCCACAACCACTGCTAATCTAGGAACACACCCAGTAAAAAGCATCATTTCAAAACCAAAAATATTCAGTGCATGGCTTCCATGGGACTGCAACCATGTAGACTCCTGCAGGGATTCTGTCTCAAAATCCCACTGTGAGGAGAGAAATGAAACAAGAAATGTATTTCTCAGCTTTCATACATATCTCCAGCTATGCTTTATTTAAATCTAGTGGAGTCCCATTTTGATAAGGCCGGTGATATTTCCATGGAAGAGGGTAGAGACTGAAGGTGGCTGTTCTTGAACATGAAGAACCAAACTGAGATGACTTCTCCAATAATTCAACCATTTATTGGGCATTCAGTCATGGCTGGGACTTGATGCCTAACTTCAAGAACTGTAATAAAGATTGTCACAGAAGACTCCATTCACAACAAGTTTTTTCCACATTTAAGAAGCCTTGCGCCGGGCGGTGGTGGTGCATGCCTTTAATCCCAGCACTTGAGAGGCAGAGGCAGGCGGATTTCTGAGTTCGAGGCCAGCCTGGTCTACAGAGTGAGTTCCAGGACAGCCAGAGCTATACAGAGAAACCCTGTCTCGAAAAATATTTTAAAAATTAAAAAAAAAAAAAAAAGAAGAAGAAGAAGCCTTGCAAAGGAATTCATGCTATGTGACTTAGCAAGAATCACTCCAGAACTTACTTTTAAAATACTCCATTATCTATACCTGTAAGCACTATTTTGTTAGTGCTACAACAAAAATCAGACCAATATCTGAAACATGAATACCAAAGGTGCCAAAGAAATTGGCAGCGTATAGTGCCTTTTTGCAATTAGACCAAAAAAAAAAGGTATATTCTGCCAATTCTAATCATCAGTAATATTGATAAATAAGTTATTTTAATTAATGAGAAATATTTTTATATATGGCCAAAGAAGCCTAACAAAAACAAAAGAAAAAATGTCTGTCTTTGGCTTAACTTCGTCTGGCTCCAGATATTTTCCAAAATGCTTGTCAATGTGTCCTGAAATATTATTTTTAGTATAAATCATTCCAATTATCCACAAACTTGAGGTTCAGGTTACCCCTTAATTCACTGAAGTAGAGACATGGAAACTTGATGTATGGAAGGAGCAAATTTGTACCTGGAAAATGAAAATGGAGTTTGCATATGGGGTGAGAGACGGGGCAGGAAGGCAGGATTAAAATGAGCCAGGGGAGTAAAAAGAAGAGAGATTCTGTTTGGTACTGACCAGGTAAAGAGAAAATGGGCTTAGAAGTTGCAGCCTCGAGCAATGGAGAGCCCAATGAGAGGCACTAAACAAGAAAGCTATGTTGACTTACAGGACCACCAGATAGTGAATGAAGATGACAAAAACAATAGTTACCATTCTTCAAGGTAAAGACTAGCCTTAAGAGTGAGGGCCAAGGTGGGAGTCTAAATTACTACTGATCTCAGTAAGAGATGGTGTCTCGATACTTGAGAAGGCCTTGGAAGTCTTGTGAAGATGGTACCTAACTATGGGTCACTAAGATAATGACTGGGGAGTTCTTTAGCAGGTGCCAGCCCAAGGCAGGCCACAGGTACAAGAAAAGCTATCCGTATTTGCACAATGTAACTATGATCAGGAACCTATTCAATAATGTCAGAATGACAGACACCCTCCCGTTCTGTATCAATGGGCTGATGTGTACTGATTAAGATGATGTGGAAATACACAACTCAAACCTAAGCAGCTTCCTGGGGATTATACCTCCTGCCTCCAAAATGGCAGCCATCGGGTGTGAGAATGGGGCAACATATGGTCAGTCCAGTAACCAACCAGGAAGGAGAAGCTTGTCTGTGTGCAGGCAGAAGTGTCGTCCCACTGGACCTCAAGTAAAACTTAACAAACCTTGTCAACCGTTCTGGTTCTCAGTCTGATCTGAGGACGGCTGGTCTAATGAGGATTCCAGGGAAGCCTGCCTACCCCTGCATGGGTTACAAATGGAAAACCCAGTAGGGGAGAAACAGAGAATGAGCCAAGCAGGAACAGAGTCCCCAGGGAAGCTCAGCAGAACAAAGGCAGGCAGAGTCATAATTATTATATTTTGCACTTCCTTGGCATTTGCTATGTGCCAGGTCCTTTACGCTCATTTAAGTCTAACAATGGTTCCGTGAAATTGAAATTATTATTATCTTCACTTAACAGATGAGACAGAGCTGAGCTCTGGAAAATGAGGGAGACACTCCCAGTCACAAGGTAGTCAGTCAGTGTCAGAGGCAGGATTTGACCCCAGCGGTCTAGCTTGAGCCCCGCCCCCCCAACCCCCCCACCCCACACACACACATGTAATCACTCCACTAGCTAGCCTGCTGCTTGTCATGGAATTTTCCTGAGGAGAGGATGTAGTAGATTTAGCAACCATAAGCACAACAAATTTGATCTGAAGTCTGAAAAGGAGAACAAGAATATTGAATGACATTGAGGACCGTGGACACCAATCTGAGCCAACAGCTGGAAACGGGGGTGGGGGTGGGGGCAGGGTGGGGAAGGACTAGAAATAAAAGAGATAACTCCTCAAAGGTCAAAGTTAATTTAAAAAATATTTGCTGACCCTGACAACAACCACAAAACCTACATGGCTGCGATTCCATGCATCTGTTTATTATGTATGCTCTCAGCCTGAGATTTCCTCCCATCGAGATAAAAATTGCCATTGCGCATAAGCAGATGACTGCAATAAATATGGTAAGGAACTAGCATTGCCAGAGAGGTTTTTTTTTTTTTTTTTTAAGAAAGAGAGAAAGGCTGCTAATTCTAAGATTGGGAGCTGAAAAGCCCCCAGATGACATCAGCCCAGATTCTCTTAGAAAAGAAATGACAGGAAGCTGGCTCCTGGAACTTTCTCTTCGGAGGTGACTCATTTCGTGGCTGGGGACAGGAATGAGCTAGGACATGCAGGGGTCTGGCAGGAGGGCTGAGGAAAGAAGGGTCTGGCTTCCAGTCCTCTCTTCACCTTCATCCCTTTTGAGGGTGTTACAACCCAAGCTCTGCCCTGCCCCCTCCCCAGTTCAGACGTGGGAATCCTAACCCCCCCAGTACTTCAGATCATAGCCATATTTAGACATACCATCTGCTGTGAAATCATATGAACTGAGCTCTTAAGAATAAAGCCACAACCAACACAACTGCTGTCGTTATTGTACGAAGAAACCTGGCCACAAGCATGCGCATGGTAGGAAGAGAGGCCCTGTAAAGACAAAGGCAGAGGACCACCTAGGACCACCTGAGGAGGAAGGAGACCAGCTCTTGATCTCAGACTCCTCCCTGCAGGACAGCTGCTATTTACACCTCCCAGTCAATGGTATTGGTTACAGCAGCCTAGACGACTTACACAGCTGCATGCTTTGAACTGCAGATGTACATCAGAGAAGTACTTGCTGTCTTGTTGACTAAATATGTATGTCTCCCAATCCTAAAACAGACTGGCAATCGGTGCTTGAAAGAGATCGTGCAACTCAACAGGACTTGGGAGGAGAAAATGATGTAAAAACCTTTTCAGGTTTCTGCAACAAAGTTTTGAGCATCGTTGAGACCTCTGTTCAAAACCTTATTCTATTTCTTATGAATTAACACAAAATGCCTTTAGAGTCTCTGTCCCTTGCTCCCTCTGCCCCATATGTTCATCCTTCTGAATGCTACACAAAATCTGTCCCCTGACAAGTATGGCTTTTACTGTCACTCCTCATCTCAAGCTAACTTTTCAAGATACAACCCATTGAGTGTCTATATGTGGAGCCTAATTTTAACTGAAAGCCGTCCCCAACTCATTCTGCTCCTGTGGGAATCTGTTAGTTTAACCAAGTCAATGTGCTCAACTCACTGTCCCTGCACAGAGGGATTACATATCCATGTCTCAGCCCTGGGGCCTCTAATCCAACCCCTCCCCAGGAATGCCCTCCTAGTCGAACGCTGCCCCAACTCCTCTCTTAATGTGATTGCTTCCCAATAAGCTCTAAAGGAGGACTATGCAGCACTTCCAAGCAACCACGGCTTAAGCTTTTAATACCTGGCAAGCTGGGCAGGTATGTAATTGTTAAAGGTCCGTTGCTTTGAGAAAGCCTTCAATAGTCATCATATCCTGCTTCCCTCCCATCGTTTATAGTGTCTCTTACAGAGTCTGGAGAGCATAGCACTCAGCAAACAGTAGCGTATGGCCTGAGAATCAAAGAGCATGAAAAAAGATACTACAATAACCCTCACCCTGTTTGAGCATTGTCTTAATACTTCTGTTTCCCTTTGTTAAGCAATGGAACATTAACTAAACTTAAGAGTCAGCTCAGGTGTGTGCTATCTCTTCCCTCCACCCTTCCTTTCTTAAGTTGGATTAACAGAGGAGGCAAAAGTTGAAAGCTAAAACAGGCCTTCTTCACTGGAAGGGACATTCTTTGGAGGATATTTGTGTGTCATGCTGATGCCCCGCTGTCTGTGTGAAGAGTCCCTCAGCATGTGTTAGATGGATACAAAGGATTTAGTTTATGCCTGGCCATGAACACATAGCTCTCTGATGTTTCCCCGGGGAAGGTCCTATTCTTCTCTTTTCTAGTTGGAACTTAAAGAGGCCCAAAAGCTACATTGTACATGGGAAATCTGGTACCTAAAACAAACTAAATCTGAAGGCATTTTGTGGATTTCTGTTCCTGAAGCAACAACCACTCGTTCTTCCCACGAAAGGCAAAAGGGATGTCGTGCACAACTAAAAGCATTTACGACAATTACTCTGGCTGGTCTTGAGGTCATTGGAGACTGTGTCAGCAGAGTCCGTAGTGATCTTAACTAAGAACAACAGAGGCTTGGCCTAGGTCTAAGTTGACAGTTGATAAACAGGATCTCAAGACTAGGCCACTCCCTTGCTGCCAGGGTCTTTCCTTCAGAACTGGCAAGGGAAGGAAGTGAGTCGTCTCCTAAGGCAAAGGATCCTCTTGGCTTTTCAGAAAACTCACAGCTAAGTAGCTGCCAGTCATGGTTGTCATCAACATTAGGATTGTTCTAGCAATTATGAGCAATGAAATCACAGAGATGGCCCTCCCCAGTGGGAAGTCCTTGACCAAGCCATAGACAGCATCTATGGAGTGACAGATATTCTCTCACGGTTTTTGTTGTTGTTGTTGTTGTTGCCCTTGTTATATATATGTAAGACAGTCCATGTTTATGTTGGACGATGGATATGATATGTTTTTTCTAAATCCACCAAAGATAAGGATATATGTAGGTTTAACCAAACGAAGATGGCGGAAGTGGACCTAGTGACCTGAGCTGCAGATGCTGCCTCTTTCAGTAACCAGGAAAACAGACTGAACTGGTTCAAGGAAGGGAACGCAGCAGGCCCAGCCCCTGAGGGCAATAAGAAGAGAACTCAGGAAGCCAGGTGTGGGGCCTGTGACCTACTCACCCTGGAGCTCAGGCAACTGAGACCAGCTTTAGGAGGTAGAGCCAGGAACTGATAGGGATCAAAGGAAGAGGCAAGTAGGGCAGAGAGCAGAGAGGAAGGCCTCAGGCCAGCGGGTGTGGAACAGAAAGAGGAAAGTGATCAGGGTGTGGCCACAACACCTGTGGGTTCCAATGTGGGAATTCAGTAGCCAACCCCAAGGCTAGCTAAGCAGGACCCTAAAGTGAGGGGCCAGTTCCCCTACCATTACCTGGGAGAGGCTAGTAATCCCAGTCAGTTGCATTCAGCGGACAAAACAGTGCCCTGCCCCTGTCAAGCAGACAAATTTAGACTGATCCTAGAGCCACCTTTTTCATTTCCACTGAACAATGGTTACCAATACGTTTTTTCTTTGCTGGGAAATCACAGCGGAAAATGATGACTCCTTGTGCATTGCTATGGAAACCTTAAAACTGCCTCTAGAAATCATGGGGGTGGGGGGAGCACGGAGCCCATCCCCAACTTTCAATCATAATCCTCTCCAAGGAAGAAAACTGAAATTAGATGGATTCCTTCCGAGTTCCTCTTTCCAATCAAACAGATGGGATTTAGATACGCTCTTAAAGAAAATAGTGCTTTGTATAATAATATGTAAACTTATCACAAATCTCAGAGCCTTTTTCTAAAGATTCCGATCATTAAAGTATTCCTGTGAAGCTTAAATTCCTATAGAGCAATAAGGTTAGATAAAGAGTTCTCTCTGGTTTGCAAGGTCTGGCCAAAAAGACCTAACTATATGAACCTTTTTGCTCAATATACTAAACCATAGATGATAAATTAAAATGTACTGCTAAAAACCCCTGTGTCACTGAACTTTTGCTGTGTCCTTTTTTAATGGTTTTTGAAAATCATTCTAAAGAACTTAAACCTGAGAAAAAGCACCTGCTAAAGGTAAAGGTATAGGCAGGAAGATCTAGAGTTCAAGGTCATCCTTGGCTACACAGTAAATTGGAGGCCAGACTGAGCTACATAAGATTCTGTCTCAAAAAGCTAAAAATAAATAAAAACAAAACTAAAGAAGAATCTGCTATATGCTTCCCACAGTACAAAGCAAGACTGACGGCCCAGCATGGTGGCTCACGCCTTTAATCCCAGCACTTGGGAGGCAGAGGCAGGCAGATTTCTGAGTTCGAGGCCAGCCTGGTCTACAGAGTGAGTTCTAGGACAGCCAGGGCTACACAGAGAAACCCTGTCTCAACCCCCCACCCCCCCAAAAAAAGGCAAGACTGAGAAAAAGAAACTAACTACAATGATTATTAGAAACATCTTTCTAAGTCTGTTGATATAGTAGAATTTGCAGGTGACACAACCAGAGGAAGGTCAAAGTTTGCAGGCAAGCACCATCCCAGAGTTCCTACAACTCAGAGTTGTAGGAAAGAACCATGTGTATGTACCAATCCTGTGAATGCTCAGTGTCATCCCTGGCAACTTTTCTAGACAGGTACCACCTCCCTCTCTGCAAAAGGTTTGGACATAGAAGTAGAGCGTCCTCATCCATGAGCACAAAAGCTTGGCCAGCTGGAGAGCCAAGCTGGTACCAGTAATGAAGGGTTAAGAATTTTCTACTGCAGGCAGCAAAATCAGATTCTTGACTTTTCAAGAACCATACCAGTAAACCACACTTAAGGGCAGACCCCATACCCAGCAGTAGATGCCCAACACAAAACAAACTCAATGGTATTTTGGGGAGTATTTTCTTACCCTATAGGTCTTTTGTTGATATATTATAATTTCTGTTTTGTTTCATTATACGATTTCTATGTGTGCAAATGTATGTGTGTGTGCATCTATATGTGTTTCTTGTGCTTTTTCTTTGGTTCCCTTCTTTTCTGTTCATTTGTTTATTTTGTCCTACTCATGATAAAAAATTTTTTTATTTTATCTTATTTTATTCTTTTATTTTTTTTTTAGGCACCTATTTGTTTTCTAATGAGAGAGGACAAGAAAGAGAGAGGATTTGGATGGGTGGGAGGTGTAAAGGATCTGGGAGGAGTTGGAGGAGGAAAAGTTGTAATCAGAATATATTATATGAAACAGATCTATGTTCAATTTACAAATGACATAAGATTGAAGAAGGAAGAATAGATGATAATAGGAGAATTTTTAAAGTGAAACCATAATTTGCTTTTTTAAATGTAAACTCTAAATAGAGTAAAAGAAAGGTAACTAAGAACGAAAGTGAGGGCAGATGCCCATGTTGTTTGGGCGTCGGATGGAAGTGGCAGGGGCTGGTGGAAGCTTGATCTCTGAGCCTTGTGTCCTTTTACTGAAGGGCCTGAAGGAGCATACTGACCTTCGGGCTGGAGTGGCAGGGTCATATGACTGACAAGGGGATCCAGGACTCTGGAGCAAGCATGTGTTCTGGGGAAAATCCTAGAGGGTTGGAGAAGTGGAAAGCTGAAAGAGGCTGGGGGTGTCTCTGGTAAGAGCCTGGGAGGATGAAGATGTTGGTTTCCCAAGAGTCCCAGGTCTGCCAGCAGGGTTGTCAAGACCAGCCTTCAAAACTGCCTTTATGCAAAGAGGAGTGGCTTATTATGCCCAATAAAATCACGATGGAAAAACATATGGGCAAAGAGGTACTGCGGAGGGTGAAGAATATGTTTAATTGCATGCCTTTGGTAATGTTGCTATGTCTGTGGATATCAAAATGTCATACTGTATATTTTTCATGTGGGTAATAAAAATAGAAAATAAATAGAAAAATGAGTAATGAGCAGTCTGAATTACTCTGGCAATGGGCTGAGGAGATGACTTAGGGCGCCTGCTTTATATGCTGCATGAGTACCTGAGAGCAGATCCCAGAACTCATCGAAAAAGCTGAGCATGGTCATCC
>JADRCD010171351.1:0-22080 GCA_019843815.1 Montemys delectorum
AAGGTAAGAAGATAAGAAGAAACATTGGCATAGTCCTAACTAGTAAATCAAAACTATAATACTTGAAAGTTACCACCACAAAAATAACCTCATGAAAACTATAGAATGGTTTAAACTTTTGCTGTATGTACCCCTGAACAATTAGCATGTCTGGATCTGTGGTCATAGACCACCAGGGATCTGTGTACATGCCCATGGCTCATATTACTACTAAAGACCATGTGGACATCCCTGGTCAGGCCACCACCTTGGACCACATTGATATCCAAGGGGTAGAACTGACCCCGCCCCTCACTGACTTCAGCACTCTGGTCAACTGACCTCACCTCTCACTTGCTGCAGCCCTCAAGAGAGCATGTCTTGCACTTTACAGGAGCAGCACAGTAGAGCTGCCCCTAGTGGTGGGAGCATGAGTGAGCCCACCCCAAAGTGTGTGAGTACTGGAGAGCTGGCCCAACCACCTGTGTGCTGTAGGGTAGCATGGGTCCAGGGAGATTCCCTTGTCCTTCTCACCCCTCACCATCTATAGCAGTCAGGAGAGCTGGCCTTGGGTGAATGAGAGTGGAAAAACTGGCTCTCCTCCTTACCTGCTGCAGCACTTGAAAAGTGAAGATCCAGTATTGATGGTGTAGCAGAAGTCAGAGGCCTGGAACCAAACCAATAACTCCTTGCAATGAACATTTACAAGTAAACATGTGTAGACAAAGGCTAAACTATAGGACAAACTATGGCACACTTCTATGACAGGATAGTTTTATGCTTTGTTTTGTTTATTTTGAATATTTTGTTTTTTATTTCTTTTGGGGTGAAGTTTGCAAGGACGGGGGTGGATACAAAGGGGTAGGGAGATAAGTGGGATTGGGGAGCATGATGTGAAATTCACCAAGAATCAATAAAAAGATTTTTTTTATTAAAGTCTTTAAAAGACACATATATCAGTGAGTATGTAGAACTATTTATTGTTGGTGTGTTTGTAAATAATGAGGTTATTTGAGATGAGAACTTTTCCAATTTTCAAAAAATAACATATTCTTCACCATCAACTCAGCTTCTAGGCATTTACTCTGCTCCCAAAACATGACTGCACACAAATTTGTAAAGCATTCATTTATAGTTCCTGAAAAAAATGGAATCAACTCAGTATTTGTCTAACTAAATAGATAAGTAAAATAGCACATTCAATTGAAAAGAACAAAAAGTAATGCAATGTTGATATAAGTTATGAAAATGAAGGCATCATGCTAATTTTCAAATAAGCAATCATAGAAAATTGTGTAATTTTATTTAAAGGAAGTGCCCAAATTTGGCAAATATACAGAAAATTCAGTAGCTGGTACCAGGGACTGGGCAAACATATAGTTAGGAATTATGGATACTAAGTATAATCTAAAGGTACTGAATTGTTTTAAATAGTTCTAATATCTTTGCATGACTCTATGAAACACAAGTGACCCTATCCATACATTAAAAGGATGACTATTACCAATTGCATGTCAACAAAGTTGTAATTAGAAATATGCCTTGAGAAATACATTAAAATTATTAAAGAGTACCTAGATTTAAAGAGGAAAATAATTATTTAGCTGAACAAATAAGAGGTATTAACTGTGCCCATGGTGACAAAGTGAGGCCTTAAAAGAAGTATGTATTGCTGAAAGTTTTATTGAAAGATGAAAACGTTTACAATGACAGAGATGCCTGTTAGGGAACCTGTTAAAATGCATAGGGAAAGAAACACAAAGGAAGGGATAGAGCAGCTGGTATGAATAAAATCACTGAGTGAAATGGTCCTATTAGTAACTTGATGGTAACCAACAGCTCCTCTCCAGTTTCTTGTCTTTTACCCACCTCAGTATACATATATAATGATCACATTCCAATCAAAAGTTGGTAAGAATTCAACTACTCCAACATTCTTGCCAGCACTTGTTGTTATTTGGTTTTTGGTTATCTTTGTTGTTGTTGTTTGATGATAGCCATTTTGACTAGAGTGAGATAAAATCTAAAACTTTTTTATTTTATATTTTTTAATTGTCTATGTATAGTAAACACTTTCAAGAATATTTATTAGTCATTTGAGGACTATGTGTTCAGTTCAGTGTTCTATTTTTTTTTAATTTCACATACCCTTTATTACTATTTATATCCATCAGCCTCTCTTTGCATATTTCTCCCTTCTTATAATTTTTATTTTATTTACTTTATATCCCAATCACAGCACCCCTCCCTCCTCTCTCACCAGTCCAACCCTTACAAATACCTTCCCCAATTGTCCCACTCCTTCTCTTCAGAGAAAGGGAATCCCCCTTGGCTACCAACCCACCCTGAGGTATCTAGCCCCAGCAGGACTAGGCACAACCTCTCCTGCTGAGCTCTATCCAGTCAGTCCTGGTAGGAAGAAGGGGCTGCAATGGCAGGGAACAGAGACAGAGACAGGCCCTGTTCCTCTTGGTAGGGGACCCAAATAAACACCAAGCTGCACATTTGCTACAAATGTGTAGGGGTCTAAGTCCAGCCTCTCTACATGCTCTTTGGTTGGTGTTTCAATCTCAGAGCCCCATGGTAGCAAGTTAGTTAACTCTATGGGTCTTCTGGTGTCCTTGACTCCTCCAACTTGCTCACTTCTATCACCCACTCTTGAATTTTGCAGGAAAATGGATGAAACTTGAGAATATCATCCTGAGTGTGGTAACCCAGAATCAGAAAGACATGTATGGTACATATTCACTTATAAGCGGTCATTAGACATAAAGTACACAATAATTATAATCCACAGACCCAAAGAAACTGGATCACTAGGAGGTGCCAAAGTGAGGACGCACAAATCTCACTAGGAAACAGAAACTAAATGTTCATCAGAGATGATAGATTGAGGGAACTGGGTAGGAGAGAAGGTGAAGAGGGAAACTGGGTGGCAATCAGGTGTTGGGACGGTTGGGATGAAAAAGATCTGGGAGTGAGAATGGAGAATTTGCTGTAGGGGGGCACATCTCTGGTAACTAGCTGGAGGCCTGAGATGAGAGAGGATACAGGAAGGCTATGGGGTGATTAGCATAGATACTTACAGAGGAGGATATAGAGACTGAAATGATCACCTCTTACAGCCAAGCAGGACTTTCAGAGGAAGGAAGGGGATGTCAATCCACACACAAAACCTTCAGCCAAAAATTTGTCATGTTTACAAGATGTGCAGGGATAAAGATAGAGGAGACTGAGGGAACAGCCAGCCAATGGCTGTCCCAACTGGAGACTCATCCTGTGTTGGAGAGCCAGCCCCTGACACTATTAATGATTCTCTGCTATGCTTGCAGACAGAAACCTAACATAACTGTCTCCTGAGAGGCTTCTTCCAGCAGTGGATGGAGGCAGATGCAGAGACCCACAGCCAAACATCAGGCAGAGGCTGAAGAGTCATGTGCAATGTCCTATTTACTAATTTAGGAGTTTTAATTTAGGGTGTTAATTTGTACATTTCTTTATATAGTCGAGAAACATACATGGCATAGATTTTTCTTTCTTTCTGTACAGTTCACTTTGTTGATTTTTCTTTTGTTGTGGGGAAGCTTTTACATTTCAGTACCCAGTAATTAACAGTATTTAATAAAGAAAAGTGTATTTCATTTTGTTTAGCCTCTTTTCCATGAGTCAAACTCAAAAACTTTTGGTATTGTACATTAGTGAATTTGTATTCATTATGACATTAAGACAATTCATAGGTGCAGAGCTAAAAATACTTTTCATTCCTCTACTGCCTGACATACAAAATAAAATGCATAATGAAGAAAGGAAGGGAGGGAAGGATGGAGGAAGGGAGCTGGGGGGAAGGGAGGAAAGAACAAGGGAGGGAGGAAGAGAGGGAGGAAGGAAGGAAGGAAAGAGAGAAGGAAGAAGATGAGCTATGAATTAAGGCATGAAAAAAGACATTGCAATAGTAAATGTGTAACTAAGTTTAAGTTACAGTGTCACACATTGCCAGGTAATGACTACCTGTTTTAGAGTAGGTAGTCTTTTCATATGTTCCGAAAGTCTGTCTTTGATTTACAATTATTTCTGTAAAATCAGAGCATATCATTGTTCCTTAAGTTTATGTTATTGGTGCACTTAGGAATATCACATACTCTGTTATTGAACATTTACTTCACACAAATAAATAGTGGATTGGTCTAAGGTTCCAGAAAATCACACATTCAAATACAGTGATGATGGCAAGGAAACTAGAAGCTTTCTAGCTTTTTTTTTTTTAATAAGGAATGTTTACTTTCATTTAAAATAGACACAACTGATGGTAACGGATGCAGAGACCCAAAGTCAAACACTAGGAGGAACTTGGGGAATTCAGAAGCAGCCAAGGAAGTAGTGTAGCAGCCAGTCTGGTAGAGGACAGAAAGTGAACATGCCCCACAGAATCAACCATCCCGAGTGAGAATCAGCCACCCTGGGCTCATAAGGGCTCAAAGAGACTGAATCACTAAACCAGGAGCTTGCGTAAGACTGATGTAGGCCCTCTGCGTAGTTGTGTAACTTGGTCTTCTTGTGAGACTCTTAACAATGGGAGCAGGGGTTATCTTTGATTCCTTTGCCTCCTTTTGTGATGTTTTCAATGTACTGTGATTCATATGACACTCTAAGATTCAGTTGTATTCTTTCCTTGTGCCTTCAGAACTATTAACAACATTGGCAATGTATCTGACAAAGCATTTTTAGATTTAGTGTCAGTTGACTCACTGATTGCTCACTAAACAGAAATACCAACAGAACTCATCAGGAAGCCTACTCTGTAGAAGCTCATCACACCAGATGATTTTATTGCTTGAATTTGTCTTATTAATATGACTTCCCCATGGATGTTCTCTACTTTTGTTTAAGCACACAAATTTTATTTCCTTCTTAAATGACTAACATTACTACTGGATTACTTTCTAACCTATTTCATACTTATCTTGGCCCTTTTAGAAAACAGCTGTTGTCAAGGCCATCCTCTGATACATATGCAGCTGGAATCATGTGTACTCCTTTGTTGATGGCTCAGTCCCTGGGAGTTCTGGGGGGTCTGGTTGGTTGATATTGTTGTTCTTCCTATGGGGTTGCAAACCCCTTCAACTCCTTCTCTAACTCCTCTATTAGGGACCCATGGAAGGAGAGGTCCTTGGTCCTATGAAGGCTAGATAGATGCCCCAGTGTAGGGGAATCGAGGGCAGAGAGGTGGGAGTGGGTGAGTGGGTGGGTGGAGGAACACCCTCATATAAGCAGGGGGAGGGATGGTGTGATAGGGTGTTTCTAGAAGGGAGAGAAGCCAGGAATGGAGATAACATTTGAAATATAAATAAAGAAAATATCCAATAAAATTAATTTTAAAAACAACTGAAATAGAGAAAAAAGAAAAAAGGATAAAAAAAACAGCTGTTGATCCTCTAACCTCAACTACATTTTCCATTATAATGATTGAAATTATGAAGTACATATGCTCATTCCTGTCTTGGTTGTTCTGTTTTGGGTTTTGGCTTTAGTCTTTCCTTCTACTAGAAAACAAATGGAAATGCTTCTAGCATAAAAAGCTCCCCCTCTAGTGAAATCTATAAACCCTAAGGAGACCCTCTCTTCTAGAGGTACATTTACTTTGAAGTTACCTTTTCCAAACAGACAATTCTCCAGGCTCTCTCTCAGACTGATCTGCCAAAGCAGCCACTTTGCTAGCATTAGGAAGGATTGCTGAATTTGAGCACTAGAGAGGGTAAAGTTTCTTGTTAAGAAAAACATCAGGTTTCTATAAGGATTCCTAACCAATGCTTCCTATGAACATCTTCACTTGTCTTTTGAAAGTAGGCACAACGGGAAACTTGAACGATTCACTACAGAAAATCTGTTTCTATCTATACCAGCCTGTTCCAAATACAGAGAGGAAAACTCATTCTAAGTAGGTCGCAAATCTGAATACCATTAATGAGTTCAGCATAAGGTACTTTTTCTATTAATAATTTATGTTGCCACTGAAATTTCTGCAGTCTTTTTTACAACTGTGTTAATTTCCATTTTACTACTATATTCACAGCACTCATAAGAAAATCATGCCCTTTGGTTTTGTTTGTAAGTCATGGTGCTCTGATTTCTCTGACGACTTTAGTGCAGAAAAATGGGACTGACCTTATACTCCAGATATTAATCCTCTATGTAAAAATTGAGAAGGACTTTCTTCCCATTAGGCTCGGAATGGTGATTACTTTCATTAGGAATTTTACTTCTCAATTTTATCCCAAGAAATTATTTGCCTTTTCTTATTTTCTATTGTTCTAAAATCAGGCATAAGATTTGTTTTCATGTCTTGCAAAATAGCTATAGCGATATATATAGCTCGGTTCCTTAAGATTGTTTCTTCCTCATAAAAATGTTATCTTTGGGGAGCAGTCTGGGAGCAGACCAGAAAGGGGATGAAGTCTGGATTGTAAAAAAGGATTAAAGAATTCAAAAAAAGTCTTTGAGAGGACACATGGAGACATAGAGCTCATGATTGTTTAGGAAGGTCGACTTGGATGGATTAAACGAGTTCTTGCATTTTATTTCTTCTCAAACAGAATTAAATCTCTGCTAAAGATAAAGAGAAATCTATTGCTGAGGAAAATGTATTTTGTCAACAAGCTCACGCTTGCTGTCACCTACACACAATTATTCCAAACATGGCACACTTGGGAGAAGCAGAAGCAAAGGTGTCAGCCCTTAAGCTGTGAACTACTCAAAGAACTGTTCATTTGAAAACAGTTGTACCCAAACGCACAATCCCACAAGCCCACAGGAGAGAAAAATGTCTAGACCACTTAGTGTGCCTCTACAGGAGTTACATAACTGTACCTTTTCAAAAATTCCTGAAACAAACACGCATTTTAGAATCTATAAGTAAAATTCATCTAGTTAAGAAGCTCTACGAATAATTATATATAATTCCATCTTCACAAAAGACCTCTGAGTTAAGTATCATAATTATTCCCGTTGTATTTGTAGGTAAACTGAAGTACAAATGGGACAAGCAGATGAAGGAAAGTCACAAAGCCATACCTGGTATCATTGCTGAAAATTGTCTTCACATTGTGGCTGGGCTCTATCATTAGTTCAACTGGATTATGAGATGTGTAGAACTGATGAAGCTTGCTTCTGAGTACATTTCTGGAAGTCTGTCCAGAAACAATTGAAACGTGTTACAATGACTGACTGCAGTCTGGGCCAGAGATCCACACTACATGTGAGTACCATCCAATGGGCTGGGCTTCAGGAACAGGAAAAAGAGAAAGGAATCCAACCCCATGCATGTATACATATTTTATCTTCTTCTTAGTGAGCCAATCTAGCAGTAAACATATCCCCTGCTGTCTTCAGATTCCATCTTCTTGAATATTAACATTGAATTAACACTAATGATCTTGTAGGGAGCACCCAAGCCTTCCAGTATGTCGACATATATACTTTCATTCTTTCTTCTTGTTTTGTCACCCTAAAACCTACACTAATGGAAAAATACAAATAGATGTTTGTCCATCTAAAGTTTCTTTATTTTAACCTCAACATTAAATTTAGAATCAATTGCAATGTCCATGGTTCCCATTGCCTCCCTAGCTCCTTCCAAACTGTATGATCTCCTTCAGTCTTTATGAACACATGGGTGTGTTTTCTGCAAACCATCTTGGTATTTTTCCTTCTTCAAGCTAATCCAGATATTGTTGCTCATTCCTAGTGATAGATATACAAACATAATATGCTCTTAGCCTGTTGTCTTCTGTAATTTTATTTTAATTACAAAATATGATAGCTGTTTTTCCAATTTTAATTTGCAAACATTTTGTGAAAAACTGGCTACCACAGTAGACCTATCAGTGGATTAAATTTTCCTGCCTCTTTCAAACTTTGAACATTTCTTTCTTTCTTCCTTCCTTCCTTCCTTCCTTCCTTCCTTCCTTCCTTCCTCTCTCTCTCTTTCTTCCTTTCTTCCTTTCTTCCCTTCTTTTCTTCTTTGTTTCTTTATTTTTTGACTTTGAACATTTCTATTTGTGTTACTGTATTTAATCATTACACTCTTTATAGGGTTGTATGGACATGGATTTAAATTACTCCCATCATTTATAAATTGGCACCTCTTGTTGCTTGCCTGAGTTTATTTTAATTTTTTGACCTTGTCCTTTATTTGTTTTTCTGTTTCATCTGTGGTATGGGAATTAAATTAGATAATACAAATTAGGTACTAAATTCAATTCCCTGTTTACAGTACTAGTTAAGTATCTATTTCATATAAAGGGTTTCAAATTTCCTAAATTGGCTATTGTCTTCTAAACTAGTCTACTGATGTATGTAATAAAATATAGTACAAAGAACTCTAAACTTTGAAGTTCAGTTACTAGGTTTGAAAGACATCATTTTTACTTAGAAGATGGTAAGTTGTTCAGGTAAATTAACATAAGTTTCTTAGCCTCTTGGGTTGTTTCCAAAACTCTTTCATGAAGGTACAGCAAAATTTAGAGTTGTTTTTCATTGATGTAATTGTTTTTGTCAAGTTTTGTTGTTGTTGTAATCATCATTGTTATTGTTGTTTTCTGGTTTTGTTTGTTAGTTTGATTACTTTAATAGCCCACTGGATTGACACATGCTATATAATGGAAATCTGCATCTCATATTCCAGCTTGTACATGCTGCAGAAGGATGTTTCAGAGGTCTACTCTAAGACAAGTTCATTCAGGGTAAATTTTTTTCTAGATACATCCATTTTTGAACAACGCTTATAACTTCATTTTTGAATAGCTGAATAATATTCCATTGTGTAAATGTATCAAATTTTCATTATCCATGCCTCAGTTTATGAAAATCTAGGCTGTTTCCAATTTCTGGCTATTATAGACAGGACATCATAGAATATGGATGAATAACTAACTGTATAGTAGGATATGGCATCCTTTGTGTATATACACAGAATTAGTATAACTGCATCTTAAAATATATCTATCCCATTTTCCTTAGGAACCACCACATTGATTTCCATAGTAGATGTACTAGTTTGTACTCACACCAAAAAGGAATAGATGTTATTTCCCTACCTCCTCACCAGCATTAGCAGTCATTTGTTTTTATTTATCTTGGCCATCTGACTGATGTAAAACAAAATCTTTTAGTAGTTTTAATTTGGTTTTGTTGCTGTTGTTGTTTTGTTTTGTTTTATTGTCTGGTTGGTTGGTTTGGTTTTTGGGTTTTGTGTGTTTCTTTGTTTGTTTTGTTTTCTGAAACAGGGTCTTTCTATATACCCTCACTGTCCTGGAAACAGGCTGGCCCCAACCTCTCAGAAATCTCCTGCTTCTGTTCAAGTATTGGTATTAAAATTATTCACCATTACCATGTTCTTTAATGTGTTTCTTGATGCCTCAGGTAGACTGTTGAAGATTTCTTTAAAGGTTTTTCGATTATCAGTGTTTCACCTTTTGAGAACTCTGTGGGTAGAACTATACTCAGTTTTTATTTGAGTTCTTTGTTTTCTTGATGTCTAGGGTTTTTTTTTTTTAGTTCTCTATACACTTTAGATTATTAGCTCTTTATCATATGAATTATTGGTAAAGATCATTTCATACTCCATAGGTTGATGCTTTGCCTAGTGAATGCTGTTGTCATACAGAAACATTTCAGCTTGATGAGGTCCCATTTATTAGTGTTTGTTCTTAGTGTTTATGTTAATGATATTCTGTTCAGAAAATCCCTTCATGTGACTGAATTCAATGCTATTTCCTATTTCCTTTGCCTCCTATCAGATCCAGGGTATCTGAACTTATGTTAAGGCACTGATCCTCTTGGAGACAAGTTTTGTGCATGGTGATAGGTGTCTATTTAGATTTGTCAACATCCAGTTTGACAAATACTATTGGTTATAGATGCTGTCTTTTCTCCAGTGTGAATTTTTGGTTTCTTTGTCAAAAATTAAGTGTTCATAGGTGTGTGGCTTTATGTCTAGTTTTTCAATTCTATTGCATTGATCAACGTATTTACTCTTGTGCCAAGGCCACATGATTTTTATTTTTATTCTTATAGCTGTGTAGTATGACTTAAAATCTGGGATTCATTATTAAGGTTTGTTTTAACTACTCTGTTTTTTTCTGTTTTGTTTTGTGGATGTATTTCTTTCCCCACGAACTTGAAGATTTCTTTTTAATTTTCTGTAAAGTATTCTATTGGAACTTTGATGGATACTGCATTGAATTGATAGACTTCTTTTAGTAGGGTAGCCAATTTTATAATATGAATCCTCAATGATCATGGGAAATCTTTCCCCCTTCTGTTAAGACAAATATTGTATGTTTTCTATTGTATGTGTGTATTAGCTTACAAACCTCTGATGTGTATGCTACAAACCAAATAATCAGAGATGATGTACCTAGGAAGAGTTCAGGGAGAGGAGAGATTCTCCAAAGGAAGAGGAAATAGAATAGGGCAGTATGGAAAAATAAAGAAAAAAAAACAGGAAAATTAAATAATATGAGGAGTGGAAGAGTAAAGAAGAAGGGCCAACTAACACTAAAGGGAGCATTTGATGGGTCATTTAGAATCTGACTTTAGAAACATCTGAAAATATGCAATATATGGCAGGAATCTATATGGAGAGACTAGATAGTAAAATAAATAAATAAATAAAAGGAGAGAGAAAGTTCCAAATAGACATTTTAAGCAACCAATTCAAAAATATATCTCAGGAATGAGTTGCATCTTATTAAGTTATTGGTCTATAGAAACCCCCTAAAAATCATAGGCTATTGCCACAGTTATTAGTTGTTCTCCACAACCATATGGTAAGGTTCTATTGCTGAAGACAACTTTTGTTTAAGCCATTGAACATGGAAAACTTCATCTGGTACCTAAGCTTCACTACTATAGACTGATAATTCATGATACTAGAAGGAACTCTGTATACTACCAGAGGAGAAAAGTGATCATTATTATCACCCAGTTACAAACCCTATTACCTACAATAGCAACATTCCTGCAAGATATACTAGCCTAACAGTGACAGAAATGTTCTATAGATAGCCAACCAACCACTCTTTGATTGCATTTAAGGCCCATTCTATGATAGGGGATCCATAGGTGGCATTCCTAAAGTATCAAAGAACCTAAGACTAAAAAGGGTATCACAGGTCTCATGAAAAACTTATTACTCTTATTCTTCTAAGGAGAAATAGCAATAATGATTCCTAATTCCATAGCGATCTACCCATAGTTCAATGCCTCATTCAACCCACATCACAGAAGCTGCTTCTTACAGTAGACTATACTTAACACACAGCCTCACAACTGAACAACGTGCATAACAGGAGAGAATTCGGAGCACTCAGTTCTAAATGAGATGTTTTCATCAAATCACTCCTCCTAGTTTTCAAGGATCTATGCAGAAGGGGAGGCAGAAAGATTGTTAGAGCCAGAGGAAATATATGATTCTAAGGAAAGTGTGTTCCAGATACAAAACTAATAGGCATATGAACTCACAGAAACTATGGCAGTTTGTACAAGACTGACACAGCTTCTACCCAGACGAGGTCCCAGCCCTAAGAGAGAAACATGGACTCAGAGTTACACCCTTAACTAAGAAGTTATTTGCAGTTGACACCTCCCAGCAAAGAGGAAATCAGTTTTCTTTACTGAAGTATCAATGTACAAGTATCAATCACTGGAGTATCAACGTTCAAGAGCTGACCCCATGCCCAGAATTAGTTGGCTAAGACAAAAATACAAAATTTTTGATCTTTTTGTTCTATTGTTTTGCCTTGTCTTGATATTTCCATCACATTGGTCTTTGTGTTTTTGTAGTTGGCTAGTTTGTTTGTTTGTTTGTTTTCTTGTGGGATTTTTGTTTTTTGCTTCTTAGTTGGGGGGTTGTTTTTGAAGAGAGAAAAGGGGCATAGAAAAGGAGAGAGAAAAGGAAGGTAGAGAGGATATACATGAATTTGAGATGGAATGTGATCAAAATATGTTGTATGAAATCAAATTTTTAAATATAAAAATAAACAAAAGCAAAAATATGTAAAAGACAAAAAAGGTTTCCCACACCTATTCGTCTTTTTCATGCTGTGACTTTACAACAAATGTTAACTCTTGTCTATGTGTACATAACAGAATATCAAAATCTCAAAGACTTAGAAACACATTTATACATTACATTGTAAGTTGTGTGTATCAGTATTCCTGGCATGATTTTACAAGGTCCTCCACCTGGGTTCTCACAAAGCTATAATCAGTGCATCAGCCAGTTAAATTCTCTTCTGGAAGTCTGACAGGCTGAAAATCCACTTCCAAGTTGACTACATTTTGGCATGCACACTGTTCCCTACACAATACAAAGCAATTTAATTCTTTCTCAAAAGATGACTCATTCAATCACTTTATTCATTCTCGTTTTCTAAATTTTAAACTGAGAAACTAGAGAAATGGGTTTTCTTAGCCCAGCTTCTTTTCAAGATATGTACAAAGAATCCATGTTATAAGATTTACTTGATAGAAATTAGAAAGGAAAACATTCTGGGATCTCTGTACCTGGGGATCAGGCACACTTTCTAAATTCACATGGATACTTTTGGACAGTAGATCAATATAGTACAATTTTATAAGTCAAATAACTATTCCATATGTGAAAATAACAATAAAGATAGCTAGTAATACAATTCTAGCAAGAATTAGGAAAGACTACTAAGGAAAACTCATAAACACTGGCATGTGTATATCAACAATTTACAAAAGGCATAATACTTAAAATACTTTCAAAATACATTGGCATTAAAAGAATAAGAAATTATATAAAAAATAAACTAGAAGAAATAACAATAAGAACTGATTTTTAAATACATGAGAAATACAAAAGAAAAATATCAATAGTCAAACATCATATGTTTAACTATGGAAAGGCTTCATTCAACACTTTTTTTCTAGATCTCCCTCAAGACAAATAAATGATGTTACAGAGATTTTTGTCATCCTCAAATAAGAATAACAGTGAATAAAGGACATGTGGTATATTGTTAGCTTGTTAGCTTCAGTGATCAAAAATCATCTACCATATAAATCTTTGAGATCAAAGTCAGGTCATCAAACTTGGTAGAAAGCCTTTACCTGCAGATCCACTCACTAGTCCTATTCTGGTTTTATGCTATCTGTTAATGTACACATTCTTTATAATTCTTGAAAATTCTTAATGGAAAAGTAAGTATAATCATAGAGTTATTTTGTTTTGTATTCCATACTTTTATCTAAAGGTTTCATAATGTACCCAGAGTCCTAACATCTAAACAAGTCATTCTCAGTCCATTATTTTTCTCCTACCTCTTTCAAATAATGCTGCTCTTGAACTTCCTCCCTGTCAGTCTGGTTTTCAAGCTTCTAGATTTTACTTCAGACAGTTACTTTGCCATTGGCTTGCCAACTACATGATTGTCCTGCTGTTGACCTTAGGTCTTTCCATTCTCTGATCATTTCTTCAGATCTTTGGTTCTCTTACACTGCCTGATGATGACAAACTAGAACATGGGAGAGAATCAGCCTTCAGTTGTCATCCTGCCTTGATGTACTATATACTGTCACTGATCCTTAGGAAAGCATTAATTTGCAGGATAAATGAAGGAAAGAAGGGAAGGAATGAGAAAAGAGGAAACATGACAAAGCACAGTGGTACAGAGTACTGGGAGAGCCACATTATCCGAAAGCATAAGGAAAAAGAAGCGCCTCCCTCTACAGACTCATTCATGAAACAACATGAAGATAGAATTGGAAAACTTTCAAGAGAAAAATTAAAAGACTGGCCAAGTCTGAATTTCAAATGTTCAGTGCTCTTTATGCTATAGATTAAGGACATAGATGTGGAAATATCTCTTCAGTTAACTTTGTGTTTGAAGATCCCACACTGCTACCATCTCTCTGAGCCAATTAACCATACCTTTATTGTGCCTCCTGGTGGGGTTATTCAGGATGTGCTAAATGGTTTAATTAAAATCTGTCCTCTCCCTAATGCCCATTTAGAGGAATACCTTTCTCAAAATAGCAATTAAATATATAACAATTCATTATTCAGAGAGAGAAAAACGAATCACCAATTATTCCCTTAAGATAAACAACTTGACTTTCAATGATCTCATTTAAATCTGACTTTATAAATACAAATGAAAGCTTTTCTTCTTCTTAAAACTGCATTGACCAATTAATCAAACAAAATAGGGAATTTTAATATTTTATAGTGAAAATTGTCTTGTGAGTATTATGGGGCCAGAAGGGAAATTAAACAATGGCAAAAGTAGTAAATATTACAGATAGGAAAACCTGGGCACACTAGCAGAGAGGGAGAGCATTATGGATGAGACCATCACGTACAAGCACTCTACCAAAGTCTTTATAAGTGGTATTACATATCTTGTGGAGTTTAATACCGTTCCCCATTTATAAAGATGATAATTAGAAAGCTATAGAGATGGTTAAGTAGTTAAGAGCATTGTTGTTCTCACAACGGACTCAGTCTTGATTCCCTCCACTCACATGGAAGGTCTTGTAACTCTGGTTCCAGGGAATCTGATGCCTTCTTGTGACATCTGTTGGGACCAGGCATGCACAAGGTACAGAGACATACAGGCAAAGAACACATTCACACGATTGACATAAAATATTTTTATTAAAATGGAGGTAATAAGGATTTGAGAAGTTTTAAAGGTTTCTTGCAATCAGCTATTGGGAGGTAGCACAACATTTAAGATAATGCTTAAAGAACTCATGTTCTACTACATTAGGGGATCCACCTGTATTTCCAATAGGCACTAGTAGAGAGTGTTACTGTCAATATTAAGTTTGTAATCCATGGCTATGTCACACATTGCAAACTTTATCTTAACTTTGTCTGACATTGGCTTCCTAAGATATAAATGGAAGTATCTGTTCTATTCAAACCAGTGATCTGCTTTTATGACCAGGGGTAAGGTGAGACTTTTCTGGTTTTCCACTGTAATCTAGCTTCTCTAGGAAATGACCCAAAGGCCAAAACATAACTGAGATCACATCTAGAAATGAGCAGTGATGAGCCCATCAGCAGAGGAATGTGGAGTCACTAAGCTCAACAGATAGATAGATAGATAGATAGATAGATAGATAGATAGATAGATAGATAGATCGCCTCTAAGCAAAGAAAAAAAAAGAGATAGGATATGAATTACTTAAGGCACTACAATTAGAGGAAAGTGAGTGAGAAGCATATAGGCATTATCTTAGTTTGTCATGATTTCTATTGAATTGATTAATTAGTTAATTCAAGAATAAAATGCTGAAAAAGCAGGGGCTAAGCTATCATAGCTGAGATAAATGCAGAAATGATGAATCCATACATATTGTGCATTTAGTTGAATTCTTAGTTCTCCTTCATTAAATGAAGCCCCATCACAAGCTTCTGTAATAGGTTTGAAAGTTCAATATGTGCAGCTTTCAATTGGCTTAATGTAGACTGTCAGAGAGCACCTAAATAGTTAATTATTTCTGCCGTGTCCACTGTTGAGGGAGCTGAATACATGATCTTCTGACATTTCTGCCAATACTAAGTTCACTGAAAGTGAAAAGAAAACATTAAATTTTAACTTAAAAATATCCTTAAGTGGTTAATATATTCACTAGACTTTATCTCTATATTTCCTAAGTCAGTTCAATGATAGAAAATTATTTTAAAATGGTATTCTAAATTCAATTATTTATTTATAATTGTTCTGGGAATCTCTGCTTTTCTCTCTTTTTTTCTGTGCCAATAAAGCTGTCCTTCAATCCAGGAGACTGAAATACTCTCTACATAGGAAAAAGGCTCAGAATTGTCTTTTTAAGTTTTATGACTATCTGTATTTTTAACAGACAAGGTTTATCAGGAGCCTTGCTATTAATACAACAGCAGATTGGTTCGCATAAATAGCAGTCTTTAAATCAACACTTTAGAATGTATTGAAAAATAGATAGAATGGACATCCATGCTGTCATATAGGTTTCTTCTGGGAAAATTATATTTGCTTCTTACGAGGTGGACCTATGGGTATGGACATAAAATTGCTGAGGAGAGAGAATTTACAAAGACTGGAAAATGAGGAAGGAAGGGAAACATAGTCAGGCATGCCCCTGAAAAGGTTTTCTGAACAAGTTCACTTCCTGCAGTAGAAAAATAAGAAGCTGTTATTTGAAGTGGTAAATACTACTTTAGCAAATCTATAGAGAATCCTCCCAGGCAGAAAAAAAATGAAAACAATATTTCTAATCATTAAAACAAAAACAAACAAGAAAAAAGAAGTTACTGTTAGTTCTCTGCCTCCACTAGCTTATGAAAGCAACAAAATATCTCATGCCAAAGGCCCACTCACTTTTACATCTTTCATTTACCTTTTCTTTTTTGGTAGCAGACGACAGCTCCAGCTTTGCATTGTAGCCTGCTATGAAGTCACAAAACTGTGATGGATCATGCAATGACTAGAAATAATAGCCCCTTGTAAAGCACTTACCAGTTTCTACCAAGATTACTGGAAAAAAATCTCTCCTTTACCCTCAACCACCAGAACTCTAATTTTTTTTCTTTTGCACAGCTGTATTGTAAGGAACAATTAGAAATCAGATAATCATCCCCAGAAAGGATTGCATTCATTTTATATTTTAACACTCCCCCCATTCTAAATAGTTAATTATGAATTGCAAGCATTAAAAGAAGAAATTTACAGCCTGAATCAAAAACACTGAAGAGATTTCTTCAGGAAAGTGCCTCATCTGGTGCCATAAAAGCCAGCGATGATGATGACAGTCCAGCTGCTCAGTAAGGATCACTCACCCTTTATGGACTCCCAGAAGCTCCCCTGCAACATAACAGAATTCATACTTTTATTGCTTTGTATTCTCTCAGCATGAAGAAGAATTTACATTTCTTAATTGGATTTCTTTCTCTCAGCTCCAGACATTACAACTATCCCACTAATCTCCATTGCTTAGCAGCCCCCAAGAAGCAGTTGTAGAAGTTATTTATAAAGCAAGGTATAAGGCAAACATTTTCAGTAAAACCCAGAGACGACTTACATAGGATTGCCTAAGATACACTGAAATCCAGAACTTCTGACTGCATCTCAACTACAGAATAACAATTTCCAAAGCAAGACTAAAGAAATCTGCATTTCAAAGAGCTTTATCAGAACTATGGACGCCAGGATTCATCTGATATAACTTAATGTGTGGATTTTTCATTTTAAATTTGATTTTTTTTTAATCAGGTTTGAATGGTAACATGTTTCCTGGGCTCTTTAGATTCTAAGAATAAAGTTACAAAAAATATGTAAATCTAGAATTTATGTCGTTAGAATTTCCAACTTTTTAGTAAAAGACTGATGACAGATATAATAGTCATAATTCTCCAGGAAAACAGGAACAATATACATAATTACAAGAGTAATTGCAATGGTTTATAGTTTATAGAATTATGGTCTAGATGGTGTCAAAATGTTTACCTGGAAGCTGTGGACCTGAGAGGATTGTCACTGTTCGGTTCACGGCTAGGCGCCTCCAAATAGTATAACTAATATTGCATCTAGTGGGAGGCTGACGATCAAGGTGTTCACTAGAGAGTCACAGATAATAGGGCACATTTAAAGGCTGAAGAACTAGGATTCTTCTGTCTGTGATGACAAAGAGGATAGAAGTACACCACCCTCAGAAGAGACCAATACGCATACTCGGAAAGCTCTCCTTATGAGAAGAGTCCACTGTTCATGTTGGCAAGCTTTCTTGCTCTTCACTCCATCTGTGCCCTGGCCTACCAGATGGTGATGCCCACATTCAGGGTAAATATCTTCTCACTGCTTTTACTAGCCCACATGCCAATAAATCTGGAAACAGACTCAGAGACACACCCCAAAATCTTTACCAGTTTTATAGACACCATTCATTCCAGTTATCAAACATCATGAGTGAACTTCTATATATTACAGATACATCTCATACCATCTTCATCACTCTGACCTCTGAAAACACACTTATCTATAGGAGTATATTCTAAAATGAAATCCTACTTCAAATTGCCAGTGAAAGGAGACATTCTTGCTCAGCTGTAATTTCTTTTGGTTCTACAATGCAGTGATAGCTCGGCTATCAGTATTAATTCAGAATGTCTCCTCTTTTAATAAAAGTATATCTGTTAGGGATTGTAGAAATGTAACTGGGCAACCGAACTATAACTCTTGCTCTATACATAGAAGTATTCCCAGACTAACATCAAATAGTTGCATAGCTCTTAAAGTGTTTATTGGCTAAGCTACAAGGTCCTAGCTCTTTACTGATAACATCATTTCATCTATCAGAAGAAACAAAGATGACTGAGTTAAAAAGGAAAAGGAGAAGAAAATGTGTCAAGCGTTATCTAACTTTGAGAAGATATATTGCTTCTTATCTCATATAAGAAAGCAGGGATACTTTATAAATAAAATGAATTTTGCTAAACTTGACTAAGCAAAATCGGAGCTAAGTTTTTTGAAAGCACACAATTTCTCTAGACATAGTAGGAAATCATCAATTATCAGAAAAGATAACAATAAAACAGAGGAATAGATATAAAAGAGGGTGAAATTTTAAAAAAAAAAAATTACTATGGTGGGACTTACTGAAAATGGAAGTTTCAAAAACTCTACTGGAGCCAAAATAGAGAAGAGTGCTTACAGTGTTTGTTCTAAAGGCAATCTTGTTTTCTTATTAAGTATACTTCTGTGTTGTGGACTAAGAATATGCTGTTTCCTACGAAAGAATACCACTCTAGTGTCCTATTACGACATTAACTCATCACAGCAACAATGGCTGATCAGCATTCCTTTATCCATTACTGAAGCAGAAAGAATAAAAATATCTCCTAGTCATCATTTTGCAAACAAAGCTGTAAATATTTTGCAACAAATTTCTTCCCTATGCAGACGTCAACTAGAGATGTGTTAGCTCCTATCACAACATTGTCACTAAATGTTTTCAGTTAAACATATCTTTTTTTCTCCTCACTACAAATAAATGACAGTGCCTAAAATCTAGGATTTCCTTCAAAATGTTTTTTTCAAATATATTTAATTCATTTATGCATGGAAATTTCCATTATGAATTGTAAAAGATTCTGAAACTAACTATCAGAGGCCGTGCCGTTTTCTGATATATTTAATAATGGACAGAATTCTTTCCACATGCTTCTTACTTCACTAAAATTGTATAGCTCCATAAAATTGAATTTTAGGGTAGGTAAGAAGAGACAGAATATGAGGTTTATAATAATTCTATCTGTAGTGGCTATTCCTGGTTGTCAACTTGACTACATCTGAAATGAACTACAATCCAGAATTAGAAGGCTCACCTGGAGGCTGAGAGATACAAGTTTCTGACCTGAATCTTGGCATGGAGACCTTGAAGAATAGTGGCTACGAATCCCACAGGATTAACATAGAAAGCTCTATGAGGTCAAGGTCATCCGGGGTTAAAGGTGTGGTGGCACACACCTTTAACCTGGGCCACACTTTTTGCTGGAGACCTATATAAGGACATTGGAAGAAGGAAGGCTCTCTCTGCTTCGCCTGCTTGCCTTGTGGGACTGAGCAATTGCTGGATCCTTGGACTTCCATTCACAGCTGCCGTGACTGTTGTTGGGAGTTGATTGTTGGGAGTTGGACTACAAACTGTAAGTTATCAATAAATCCCTTTACTACATAGAGACTACCATAAGTTCTGTGACTCTAGAGAACCCTGACTAAGACAGTATCCAAAAAGAAAAGTATATTGTGTGAACTTGACTTAGTAGCAGCTACATATATTTTTGGTGGCAGTGAATCCACCCCAGTGAACTTTATTATTGTATGTTATGGCAAAGGAACTTTTCTAAAGACTAGCTCTTTCCTCATCAGAACCTACATGGTGTTTATGGGAAAAGTTTCTATATTAACTGTTCTTTCTTTTTTCCTTTTTTTTTTATTAGATATTTTCTTTATTTACATGTCATACAATATCTCTTTTCCCAGTTTCCCTTCCAAAAAACAAAAAACAAAAAGAAAAACAAACCCCTGTTCCCTCCCACTTCCTCCAGTTCGCCACCCCACCCTCTCCTGCTTACTGGCCCTGGTGTTCCCCTACTAAAACAGGTTCTACATAGAATTAGCTACTATAAAATTAATAAATTCTAATCTGATCTTTTATGAGATGAATAAATAATGCTAGACCTTGGGTCATAATGTGCATAACGACGACATTTGGGGTCAAAATAGTAATGTTACAAGCTGTTCATAAGCTGAATTAAAAGGAAACATGTTTTGCACTGCAAATTGGAGATCTTGAGTTCTCTGAACTCATAAGGTTCTCCATGATTGACTTATGTGAAGGGGCATAGAACCTTCACAGGGCCAAGGGCCCTTCCTCCCATTGATGACCAACTTGGCCATCCTCTACCATATATATGCTGCTGGAGCCATTAGTCCCACCACGTGTACTCTTTTGTTGGTGGTTTAGTCCTTGGGAGCTCTGAGGGTACTAGTTAGTTCATATCGCTGTTTGTCCTAAGGGGCTACAAACCCTTCAGCTCTAAAATATAAATAAAGTGTGGTTTATCAATAGTATCTGTGATAGTTTGAATGAGAATGGCCCCATAGACTCACATATTTGAATATTTAGTCCCCAACTGATGGAACTGTTTGGGAAGGAATAAGAGGTGTGGCCATGTTGGAGGAGTTGTAACATTTGGGGTGACCTTTTAGGTTTTAAATGTCAGACCCAAATAGCTCACTCTCTTGTCCCCAGCCCATGAGTAAGTGTGCATGTTCATGTGTGCCTCTGCGGATGTGTACATATGTGTGTTTGTGTGCATGTGTATATTCTTCTCTGTGTACCTTGTGTATATGGGCAGGATGTAATCTCTCAGCTACTCTTCCAAATCATACCATGCTGCCTGCCGGTCTGCTGCCATGCTCTCTGCCATGGTGATCATGGACTTACCTTCTGAAACTGTAAGTTCCCAACAAACTAATTGCTCTATTATTCTGTTATTCTATTATTCTTTCTTATAGTACTTCATTACAGCAATTTCAAAGTTAACTAAAACAGGTTCTACACAGAATTAGCTACTACAAAATTAATAAATTCTAATCTAATCTTGTATGAGATGAATAAATAATGCTAGACCTTGGATCATAATGTACATAACAGCCACATATGGGGACAAAATAGTAATGTTACACGCTGTTCATAAGCTGAATTAAGAGCAAATATGTTCTGCACTACAAATTGGAGATCCTGAGTTTTCTGCACTCATGTTCTCCATGATTGACTTATATGAAGGGGCAGAAAGAGAAAACAATTGAGAACATGGGGGATGGAAGGCATGAATCTACTACCTCATTGTGCAAACTTATTATTGCTCAATTACACCAACTGTATAGCTCATGAGTATGGCTTCAATACGACATCATAATTTTGTTGATGTTGCTTCCTTGTCTTATTTTTGCTTTGTATTTTTGTTGGTAGTGGTGATGGTGGCTTTTTGTTTGATTGATTCTGGGGTTTTGTTGTTGTTGTTATCTGTTTGTTTGCTTTGCATTTGACTGGTTTTGTTTTTAATGTTTTTTAAAGAAAGACTCACACTCTGCAGCCCTAGATAGCCTGGAATTCAGTATATAGATAAGATTAACTTCAAACTCCTAGAAATCTGCCTAACTCAGTCTCTGATTTCTGGGATTAAAGGTGTGTGCCGTGCTCATTTCACGCAATCTTTTTCAAAGTGCTTTCACTGGGTAGAAATTGACACATATTATAAGATGTTATAATTTTTCAGTTTGATATTATCATTTATTAAAACTATTTTAGAATTCTGGTTACCAAATGAAAATTCTGCTACTTCTATCTTTTTAGATCATATAGAGAAAAGTAAAAATCTCTTCCTTAATGTGTCTTAAAATCATTTTTATGTAACTCTCTTAAGACTACTATCAATATTAGGATTATTTTCTCTATTTTCCACGTAGCACACACACATACACACACACACACACACACACACACACACACACACACACACAC
>JADRCD010171352.1:0-12427 GCA_019843815.1 Montemys delectorum
GGGTCAGCTGCCCCGCCCCCCTGTGAGCCGGGATCCGCCCCCTTGGGGGCTCCTCCCAGCCAAGCGAGCTGCCTGATCCCGCCCAGGTCAGAGAGTGGAAGGAGGCGGCTCCAAGAGCAAGCGGGTCCTGCCCACACCCCCGCCCCCACGGGCTGGTCCAAGAGGAAGACTGATTAGCCGCAGCCGAAGACAAAAGCTAATCGTGACAGTGCACCCTCTAAACAGGAAATCCGAGCTTCAGGAACAGTACTTAAGGCCACCTAGAGTCCCTGCGGTCTATAAAATAAAAGTCAGAGCTCTCTGTCCCCTCCTCTAAAGAGCAAACTTCTCTCGAAACAAAGGAGCAAGAAGAATTAGACCAGCACATTTATTTCATCAGTGAGTAGTCCCTATTTGTGCTCTGGGCAGAAAAACCTCGGAATTGATACAACCGATAGGCTAGCTCTAAGTGGAGTGCCGAAGACTATGGTTCTAAGATGCAGAGGCGATCATGCTGTAAGAATACTTCAAGGCAAAATAACAACCAAAGAATCCGAAAAGGGCAGAGCCTGAAACAAATCCCAAGAACTAGCGGCCCTATGCTTGCACACGAGTCTTGATAGGACCTTTTCCGCTGTGGGACATTGCCTGGGATCATGGGTTAGTTTTATTAGATGCATCAATTGTACTCAGAACTAGTAATTAAAAAATAAATTACAAATCTAGGTAGCTGGGTATTGCTTAAGGAAGATTTGGCTAACAGTTGCCTCTTCACAGATAAATCAACGGTTGCTTTTTCCCAAACATTACAGTAGGGTGTGACTCTGCTAGTAGTTTCTGGCTTTAGGCAGGCCAGGTAGCTTCTTGAGACCTCAGTACTTTCCTCCTCTTCAAAATGAAGCCAGGTTTTTCTCTCTGGAATGACATCTAGCTTCACCTTTAATGACTTTATGACTAGCAGGGGCTCAAAAACTAATAATGGACCCCAATACACACAAAAAGAACGCTCTGGTCAGGAACCGATGATATTAGGATGAAGTCCTTCTTGTCAGACCCAAACAAAATTAGAACCCGACAGTATTATTGGGGGAGGGATGTTCATACGTGTTTGAGGTAAGTAGTTTCTCGGCTCATAAGATCTGTTTGTTTTAATAGACCAGCTTGCTTTGCGCACCTCTCCCGCTCGGGCAGGGTTGGGGGTGGGTAGGATAATCTGTAACATTAAGACTCCAGCAGTCCGTACAAGTGCTCACGCAGAACGTTTTCCTAGCAGCCTTACAGACTATACAAGTGAACCCGTCTCAACTCCTTCCTCCCTCTTCCAAAACCCAAAGCATCTTGATAGTCAAGACGCTTATATAAGTTTATCTTTTTAAATTGAGAGTCATAACCTTCCCGAAACCCTCTTGACTATATCTGCAGTTAATTCTTGTTTGTCTCCTCTCTCCTAGCGCCCTGCTCATCCCAAATAAATGTCACTGTGGAGAGCCTCTGATTGTGGTTTATGCTGACAATGACTTTGTGAGAAAAAAAAAAAAATTATGGGGCAGCTGTAGAACAAATCAATCTGACGCTGTTAAAATCCAGGGATTTCATTCGTCTTCCGTTGGTACCGAACTAGAATACACTCCAAAGTGAACATTTAACTAGTCCAAGATCAAAGCTGAAAGTCTAGTGGTAATGTGCCCAGGTGCTCTACCTGTTTCCCACTTGTGTAGTATCATAAGTCCTCTGGAATGTCTCTGCTTTCCTGTAATTAGGAGTCTATTTCCCCTGCTCCCAGAATGCCTTAGTTGCAGGGAGTTCTTTGTCTAGGGTTGTGGCCCCATAAGACTTACCCCTTTTTGTGTTATCATGTCTATTGGTGCCATCCCTGTTCAGGGCACGTTCATGAGTCTTCCTGGGTGGAGCTTCCCTGACATGTCTAGAAGAGGAAATCACAAAGCAAACTCTTGTTCCTCTGGCTCTTTCAGGCTTTCCCCTACCTCTTCCATTATATGTAACAATAAATTAAAAAAAAAAAAAACATAGCCAATGAACTTGATTTTTAAAAATAAATAGAAGGGAGTAGGGGTGTAAGGGAAGGGTTGGAGGGAGGGAAGGGAAAGGTAGAAATAATATATTTTAATTTCAAAAAATAAAAAAGAGAAAGATAGAATTTTAACCCTCACTCTTGAATTAGTTCTAACCCAACTACCTTAAAAAAATAGAACCTGGAAGCTGGATGGTGGTGGTGCACGCACACTTTTAATCTCAGCACTTGGGGGGCAGAGGCAGATGGATTTCTGAGTTTGAGGCCAGCCTGGTCTACAGAATGAGTTCCAGGCCAGCCAGGGCGATACAGAGAAACCCTATCTCAATGCCCCCCCCAAAAAAAACAAAAAACAAAACCAAACAAACAAATAGAACATGGAATAAGAGATATTGTAAGATTCTCAAAGGGAAAAGGAACTTTGTATTTTCTAGTCTATTAGTTTGGGTTATTCCTCTCATAGCTCTGGGCTGACATGTAAATTCAACTCCCATGATACTGCCTCCCTGAAAAGACGACTGGATGCAGAGTCTGGCCAGGTCTGCCAGCTAACCCCTGTCTTTCAGTATCTCCTGTTAAATGTGAATTGCTTCATGTTGACTCCATTCGCCAGATGAATTTCATCCAGTAAGATTCATTGATCCTACTTGGAACAAAATAAACACCCAACAGAGCACTGCTCAAATTTCTGAGTCGTGAAATTTGATAAAATGACTACTGCTTGTAGGTCACTAAATCCTGAAGTGCTCTGTTATACAGTGGGAGCACGGATGCAAGCCTACATATATTTACATATATAAACATAAGTAACTGCTACACTTAAGCTCTTAGATTTTCTTATACCTTTTGGCATTTTTATTAGTTTTTTATAGGGTTATAGATCATCTGCCAAGGTGTGAAATATGTTTATTGATGAATGTAGTTTTAGATGAAATATTATAAAAGCATAGTATAGAAAAACTCTTAAAGTAAGTTTAAAGCAATAATTTGCCTATATTGTTTCCAACATATGTTTTTAATAGTTAATTCTGAATATCTCTTAGGTCCTGTAATAAAACAATTATCCTTAATGAATACTTATCTTTTTAAAACTTCCTATCTTTGAGAGCATACAGCATGCTTGAATTAACAGTTAAATGTGTTTCTAGAAATGCATCCTTTTGCTGGATATGGTAGCATACCCCTGTCCTAATAAGGGTTACTACTGCCCTAAATGACACACCTGACCACAAAGGCAGCTCGGGAAGGAAAGGAGTCACTTCATCTTACCAATATCAGGTCATGCTCCACTTCTTAGGGAAGTCAGAGCAGGAATGGAAATGCAGCAGGAACCTAGAGGCAGGGAGGAATGCTGCTTACTGGCTTTCTCCCTATGGCTTGCTCAGACTGCTTTCTTACAGTACCAGGGCCACCAGCCCAGGGGTGGCTCCAGCTCCAATGTGAAGGGCCATCCCACATTAATCACTAATTAAGAAAATGCCCCAGGCTTACCTTATAGAGGGATTTTAATTGAAGCTCTTTCCTCTCGATGACTTTCGATTGTATCTAGTTGATACAAACTAGTCAGCACAGCCTGTGTGGAACTGGCTACTCAGAAGACTAAGCTAAGAGGATTAATTTAGCCCTAGAGTTCAAAATTGACCCAAGAAACATAGGGGGAAATTGACTGAAAGCAAAATAAATTTCAACACTTAACCCATAACCAGGAATCACCTTAAGTGTATGTTAGTGCCAGTCATTATTCATCCAAACATCTTTCAAGGGTATCAAATTGAGCACTGTCCTGGGTTTGGCCCCCATAGACTGGTGTTTGAATGCTTGGCTCACTATTAAGGGGTGTGTCCTTGTTGGAGTAGGCGTGGCCTCGTTGGAAGAAGTGAGTTACTGTGGGAGTGGCTCCACCAAGGGTGGAAGCCAGATCTCTGGCTGATTTAGGATCAGGATGTAGATAGAACTCTCAACTCCTCCTCCACGTCTGCCTGAATGCACCCATGCTTCCCGCTGTGATGATAATGGACTGAATCTCTGGAAACCCAAACAAAGACAAGCACTACTGTGACTTGTCTGAGGAGTGAAGAGGGACGTCTTCTCAGAGTGAATAATAAAGAAACATGGTTTCTACCTCCCTGCGTTCAGATTCTTCCCGATTCACACAGGTACCACTGCCGCTCTCCAGTGTAATTCTGCTTTCACATTTGTTTGGGAAGCGTTAAAAGGTGTTAAAGAGTAATGGACACTTCAGAAACTAAACCTTTTGGGTAGATTCCCAAACACATCAGACATACCTTGATTTTTATGGTGAGTTGTGTTTTAAGAATATTAACGATGAAGCTCAGTTGCTGAATATGTCCTTTGAGAATCTTCCAAATAAAATCAGAGGTCAGCTAAGGCTCACTTTCCCTAACCTCGGGCGTTAACCCTGCCGCAGCAGCCGGTCGAATCCTAGAGGCAGGAAGAAAAAAGCTGCCTCAAAGAGACAGTCGGGTGCTATACCAGTTCCTTTCATTCACCACAGTAGAAGTCTCTGCTAATACTTGCAGGGTCACCTTACCCTTGGGGAGACGATGCTCTTTGCCCCATGGGACTGGAGTCCCCGCCCAAGGTTTCCAGGACAGACTTTCACCAGGGACGGAGCTTGTACAATCTCTCCTGGAGTCTTTAACCAAACCAGGGCTCATTGGAGATTTCTGTCAATCTCTCCTTTCCGAATAAGGGATTTGTAAATGTGTTTTATTTTATGAAGATAAAATCCGGGGTTGCTTTGTACTAGCTCCCAGTACTAGCTCTCCTGCATGGGCCACACCTCTATCACCACCACAATACCTCCATCAGAATCTGCTCTCTACTGGATGCTGCACTTGGAAAGGCTATTTCATGCCTCCTGTTATTTTTACCTTTATAGGATTTCATTTCCAGTGTATTTTCTATCCATTAACTCTTTCTTAATATTCTTATTACCATCACCCCTAGTCTTCAATTCAAGCAATTTTTCTAGAACAGAGCCAAAGCTCTCAAAGTCATTTTAAAATGAGATTGGGACATAAAAGAACATATACCTTGTTTCAACTCAAATTGAGTTTTATATAATGAAGAGACTTATGTATTTTTAATAATTAATAGAAGATGCCAAATATTGTGCTATCAAGTCTTGGTAACAAATGAATTAAATTCTCCCACTAGCAGTCAAACTGTTGCCAAGACTCTGATCTGTCCCTGGGAGACTTTAAATATTACCACATCCTATCTATCAAAATGATAAAATATGATAACTGTGTGATTCTAGTTTGCTTTCATTGATTCCCAACAATTAATTTGTTTAACCAGCATTCACCAGGGAGGGATGGCCATTGTGCAAGCCAGGGCTACAGACCTCCAGTTTTAGAGAACATTAGGGAAGATAGCAATTTAATAAACCCATTACTAGCCATGCAACGTTTAAGTACAATAGAGACAAGGCAAGATGACAGGGGTGAGGTTAGGAGGTTTCTCTGAGGGAGGTAGCATGCAAATGAAGAAAGGAAGGCTCAAAGGAGCAATAACAGAACAAGGAGCAATGAGAAGAGACCTTCTGGCCAAGATGCTGGTGTGGATAAAGACAGCAAACGTGAGACTGGTTCCAGAACAGACAAACTTGAGCTGGCCAGAGCTGGCCAGAGCAGCTGGATTCTGAGCAACCAGCTTAAAAGATGTTTGTCTTCCTTCCTTCAAAAGCTACTAGCTACTAGCTAGCCACTTTCATCAAGAACAACCTTATTTTGATGACTTTTATAAGGCTTGTGTTGTTTATTGCTCTGTGATAAAGTACTAGTGTGAAGAGGGGACCCTCCAGTGACAAGTTGTTTGAGACACTTGCAGTACAGGCAGATGTGGTGAAGCCAGCCCTAACGTAACTGTGTGTAGTGGAATCTGCGAAACACTGATTCTAACGTTTGTTTCCCTTAAATATGAAAAACTACATATCTGAAAATTTCCACAATGGGGTAGGTGACTAAGAGGGAAAACTTAGCACTGCTAGAAATACAGGTTTATTTCTAAGAACTGTTTTTCAATGCAAAGGCTAAGTCCATAGTCACAGTAGGTACTGAATATTTTCACAACACAAAACCCAATCACACCAAAGTTCTTACTAAGGCCAAGGATAAAGGTGTACAGTGTGTATGTGTTGCAATACGGCATCCTAAGTTACTGGACATACTGATAGTAAAATTAAGTGGAGACTAATATAGAACCAGGTAAGAAATCATTTGCATAACTAAACAAAGGAAGCCAGCCTGTGAACTAAAAGCAGACCAGTCTGCAGAATCAAAAATAACACTTGTTCAAAAGTATGGCTTGTAGTTCTCATTTGTATAATTCAGCGGCATATTGTTATTTCAAAATAAACACCATAAACCTTATGAAACAAGAATGCTTGATTTCAGAGTTGATCTCATAAATTAGGAGGACATGTATGTATCATATAATCTTTTAAAAAAATTATTCCATTATATTTTCTTACATAATTCTTGGTCCCTTAAATTTTTCTAATCACTTAAAAGCATCACAGTAACTGAACCAAATATATGTACATGTAAACACATCCTGGAATTTTCCCCAGTTCTGAAAGACATTTGCTATAAAAATCAACAGCCGAGTATAGGGATAATCTCTTGTGCACCGTGTAAAAGCATCACCTGTCCATAAAGAGCTGGATGACTCATTGCAAGGCAGGAGAGGAAGCGGGACTTCCTGGAGGAGATAGGATCTTTTGGAAGGAGTCAGGTGCTGGAGTATTCTCAGCTGACAGGTAGAGGACATCAGGCATGCAAAACTGAGAGGTAACTAGCCATGTGGCAGACATAGACTAGTATAAACAGGTTAACTGAGTTACTGAGTTGGGGAACAAGCCTAGCTTAAGGCCTAGTCACTAATTCATGAATAAAGAAGCCTTTATAGCATTTCTCAGGAACACAGGGGCAGGCAAAGAGAAGCCTAAATGGTTACAGTGAAGGAACATGTGTTCTGTGTGGGTGTGCGCCAGGCATCCTGGGAGTTCCTGCCCTGCTCCTGGTCTTTTGAAACGATCGTAAAGAAATGTGTTTCCCCTAGGCCACTCTGAGTACAGATACTGCTATGAGAACACATCAGAAGCAATAGTTCTGCTGTCTTGGAGCCCTGAGACCCAGCCCAGGGATTTAGTGAGGCCAAAGGACAAGCATAAATGACTTTATCTGGTAGCTTCAGTACATTCACATTCCTGCCTAAGGGAGAGCCCAAACAGTTTAGGACTAAACCCACCCAAACTCTTGTCTGGCCTTCATTGAGATGAGTGTGCTGTTTGGGGACCTAAAGAGTAACTCTGTATGGGTGGCCAGCCACCGAATCAGGACCGAACTGAGGTGTGGGAACGTGAGAGGCAAGAAGTGCAACTCACTCTTGATGACAACGGGGTTTGCTTGTTTGTTTGTTTGGGGTATTGGTACTGAACCTTTACCTTCCTAATACTGCATTCCTGAGCTTGGCTCAAAACTGTTTCCCCTAAGGCTAAACTCTCTTTGCCCCATTTTCAAGCAAGCTCTAAGGTCCTCACTTCCTGACATTCAGTATCTACCTGGGAGCTCTATATGAGCAATAGAGCATGGTGGGACCCTGACATATGACATATGAGACAAGATTCTAAAGGCATTGTGGATTCCACCCTGGTGTCCTGAATTGCTCACTCTAAGGGAAATTAGATACTCTGCTTCGAGGACATCCAGGCAAGCCTGTGGACAGGGAGAGAGGCCCCTCAGGCCATAGAGATGTCGTTTCCTTGGAAATCAATTCTCTAACCCAAGGCCAGCCTTCAGACTCCACCGCTTCAGCTGACACCTCACCGCCTTCATCCTCAGGCAAGGCCCATCAGCAGTCCAAGAGGAAAGTGACAGAGAGAACTGGAGTCAGCACAGGACACACCAAGACCAAGTTCTCAGCACAGAGGGAGAGGAGAAAGGGATATTTGCTTTAGAGGAACAAAGGACTGCCTCTGGATAGAGAGGAGGCAGATGTGGCCCATAAGCAAATGGCGGTTTATATAAAGGCAAAAGGGGAAACCCTATGTTAGGATGAGGTATTTCATTTTAATTGTGCATGTTAATTAAGTAAGTCAAAGAATACTTTTGATTGCTGGACATTAATACTTTGATAGCTGGAAGCTGGAGTCAGCCCCAGGAGGGGGAAGTGGGCAAATGAGGGTGGCTAAATTTTAGGCATGTAAATCTATGGTTTATCAAGGGAGAGGGAAGGGGAAAGGGCAAGACCTGTCAGCACCATGTTGTCATGCTAGGACCTGCTAGAGCCCCTTCAGTGATCAGCTTAGCCCTTCCTCACCTCTTAAGCAGCAGGAAATAGGGAAGAAAATATAAGTGATCATTATCTGAAGCTGCTGTGTTTGGGAAGTGATGTGTCACAAAGTCTGCAGAGTAACAGGGACCTCACGGAGTCAATGTTGCCAAGGTCAATCATCAGTCACACTTCTACTGATCACCTGTGACAGGAGCATCATCCCCTCTTCCCAATTGCTGTCCTTTTCTCTGTTAGAACATCCATGAGTCAATGCAGACCAATACATACATATATATGCATGTGCACATATATATATATATATATATATATATATATATATATATACACATATATATATGATTCTTTGGGAAAATACTGTCGCAGCACAAGAATAAGGGGATGCTTTTCTTTATTAATGAGAAAAGCTTATAGACTCTTGCAGTAAAACTGTATTTCATATTTCCTAGGAAGTAGTCATTGGGCTCTGTGACAAGTGCTGGTTAAAAATACAAAGAACAGGATAGATTTCTGCCCGAGAGAGATCACTGTGGAAAGTTAAGGAGATAACACAGTGGAGAGAAGTTAAAATGGGGCCATCAGATCTAGCATGCTGTGACCTCAGACCGGTTTCTGTCGAATGGTAAAAATAGATAATAAAGTGAAATAGGAAGAGGGCAGGGAGACTACTGGGGTAGAACACACACACGTACTTTCAAGAATGTTAGTGGTCGGGAGAAAAGGGAAAGGGCAAGCGCTTGCTTCCTATCCCTTCCATCTATGGGTTTCATCTCTGGAAGCCTGCTTCCCATCTCCTCCGGCCTAGATCCAGGCAGTACAACAAAACTGACTAGTGGCAGGGTCTGGGTTCCAGTAGACCCCAAAGAGTGAACAATTCCTCAAAACCATTGCTCTAGGAAGCTTGTCACTGCTACACCAGTAGGGATGGCTTTTTGACACTAAAGTGAGTTTTATAAAAGAGTGGAATGGCTATCACAAATGTCATACCTGCTTATAGACAGTGGCATGATTCATCAATGTAGAAAACAGATTGCCAGTAACTGGGTTGGTTTTAATGCTTCTATGCTTCTTAGGCGTCAGCCTATGTAAGCATAGAAGAGTGTCTTGAAAGACCAGCTGGCTTCTACTGATCACTGGAGGGCACTCTCCAAGGCAAGTTCACTGACATCAGCTGCACAGGCTCAGAGCCTTGAAGGGCCAGTGTGTGGAGTTTACCTGACCTGAGAGTACTCAATCGTCTTACCAGCCCGTTAGGGAAGCTCTCAAGAGACCCGCCCATGAAACCACATTCCACTTCTTAATTTACAACAGAGAACCCTGACAATTCTGCTGCCCCCTAAGATCTACTCCACTTGGTGAGCATAGAATCAGAATGGGGGAGGGGAGGGGAGAGGACACTATGGGATTTATGCCTTCAAAATCTTCAGCTCTCCAAATCTATAACCTTCTTTTGTAGAGAATTGGGAGAACCACAATGTACCTTCTGCCCCCGCCTCGCCGGAAATGTTCTGATATAACATACCACACATACCAACAAACTTTGAACTCTAGCTTTTCTGCCCATCCATGACTTGACTGCTTGAATGGCTTGCCCAGGCAGGATTATCCAAATCTATACGAAGCTGTATGCCATGGCGTCCAGCCAAGCAGAATGGCAGTAGGAAGAGCCATTGCTGGAGACTCCCTGCTCTACCTCCTGCTGGACTACTGGATGCTACAGGGTAGTTGGAAGGAAGAGAGTACAGGGGCATTGTCGAAACTGTGTGAGAAACTTTGAAACCAGTCTTTGTTTCAGCTTTCTGCTTTCGATCTGAATCCATTCAATCATGAATCAAATCTTGTTGTTCAGAAAAATCTGGATTCCCTGGTTTTTGAATGTATAATGTGGTTGTTCCAAGTACTGCTTCTAATAAACATTAACAAATGACAATGGAATTTGTATTTTCCTCCCCCAGCTACTTATCATGGGTGGCATATATATAGCCATGTTTTCTAAGCTTTCTAATAAATATGAGGAAGCAAACCTGGCTTAGCTTAGCAACAGACTCCCAAAACTGTTATCTATTACGTCCACCAACAACCTTCCAATTCTCTGCCCAGCATGGGCAATGTTTCCATTCTAAGACAAGAGCTTAGCTTTGCAGGTGTGTCCCCCCCCCCCCCCCGTCACTTGACACACTCTAGCCCACTGCTTCTCAACCTTCATAATCCTGAAACCCTTTAATACAGTTCTTCATGTCTCGTGGTGACCCCCAACTTTTATTCTGTTACTAATTCATAACTGTAATTTTGCTACTGTTAGGAATTGTAATGTAAATATCAAGTATGCAGGATGCTTAGCATACCACTCCAGGGAGCCGCGCCTCACAAGTCCAAATCCATCGCTTTAACCTATCAGTGCCTGCTCTGAGCAGACTGGTCCCCCTGAAGACATGGCATGGTATAAGCACAGATCTTTCAGTACGAAACCAGAAGCACAGTCCATAAAATTTTTGGAAAGTCATAATTTTTCATGAAAATGTAAAACTTTTGTTCTGAGAAAATGAAAGAGAAGACTACACTTCAGGAGGAAATATTCAAAAAAATAATATACTCAAAGAAGCTTATACCTGGAATACTTGAAAGTTTTCTAAAACTCAACAATAAACAACATCTTAAAATGACGAATGATTTTAATAGGGACTTCACTAGAAAAAAAATACATTCACAATCAAAGGGCAAGTCAAGCAAGAACATTAAAAAGATGCTTTAAATCTCTGGCTCTTTGTGGAAATGAAAATCACACCCATAGTGATATAACAGTCACTACAGGTGACTGTGAAAGTGGGGGCAAATCCCACGGGCAATATCAAGTGCTTACATTGCTAGGAAGACCTAAAATGGTTAATACATTCTTTTTTTTTTTTTTTTCCCGAGACAGGGTTTCTCTGTGTAGCCCTGGCTATCCTGGAACTCACTCTGTAGACCAGGCTGGCCTCGAACTCAGAAATCCGCCTGCATCTGCCTCCCAAGTGGGCTAATACATTCTTAAACCTAGGTAGAGGCTCATAACGCCAGCATCTTTTACTTCCACCAAACCTTGCCGCTGAAGAGAGTTACTACAAAGACAATTTACTGAGTGCTTATGGCTGCCGGCCTTTCAATTCACTGAATAATCCATTTGAGAACAAACTTGTCTCCATTTTTCTTTTATATTGTATAAAAATAGAGGTTTACAGACCTCAACAACAGCACGATTACTGATTTTACAGCATTACATCTCTGGCTTTTTTTTTTTTTTTTTTTTTTGCTTTTTTGCCTTTTTGCCTTTTTTGCAATTGTAAAATGTGAAAAGGGGTGGTTTTGTTTTCCATTTCAAAAATGCAACAAAATTTAATACTTCCTTGAGGGACGATGACACAAGCTTTGTGTTGGACCATTTTCTGAAGAAGGCTACAAATGTAGATGATAGATTAGAAGAGAAAGTAGAGACTGCTGGTGTTAAACACATACTTATTTTTGAAGACTATTAGTGGGAAGGAGAAAAACAAAAAAGCCCGGAACTTGCTTGCCTTCCTTGCCTCCTAACAGGCTTCACCACCCTTGGATTAATTCTGCCCTTCCCTGGAGTTGGTATGATCATGAGGAAGCACCAGGTGTAACGGACATGGCTCAGTCTGATCGTAGATACATTAGCCATGCCTGCCAAATAAAATCTATGTATTGTTTTTATTTGAGAATAAATAGGAAATTACCCTGTCATTTTCTCTTTCTTCCCAGAAACTGCATGAATTCCAAGTTATGGCCAGCCTTTCCATTCACAGAATACTACATTTGTGAATAATTTTTCTACATTTTTTTTTTGGTATTTGTATAAAAAGAAAAAATCTTAATTGTAGCAATCTAAATAAAATAATTCTCAATAAAGTATTTTCAAGGTCCTATTTTAATAAGTAAAAATATCACTTCCAGCTGTTCAGAGTAGAAACCAATCAGTCTACGTGTGTGTGTGTGTGTGTGTGTGTGTGTGTGTGTGTGTGTGGTGTGTTGCAAATACAGAGGAAAGTTTCACAATGAGTATTTGCTCACAATTGACATGAAGTTGTAACATGAAAC
>JADRCD010171360.1:0-10582 GCA_019843815.1 Montemys delectorum
CACCCTTCTGCAGTCATGCAGGCAATGCATGAGGATCCAGCAGGGGGCGCCACATACCAGCCTGTTCACCCTATGCCTACCTCACCTCCCAGTCCAATCTCGATAGGAATTCCACAGGACCCTCAGCTAGCAAGTATGGCGCTGTGTGTGTGTTTTCTGTTCACATCTGTTTGCATCCCAGACCACCTCCTCCTGACACCTTCCTGTATACACCTGTGTATGTATGAGCTCATATATGCATATGTCTGTGTCTTCATGTTTGTATGGACATGGTGTGCATGTGCGTGCTCAGTCACTGACCTGTGACACGCTGGTAACATATCCGTGGTGTGGACAGCTGATAGGTTGATGATACCCAATATTTCTCTGAGACCATTACATCAGAAGTGGGGACAGCTTTTGTGGTATCGCCAGGTGACCTGCTCTGGTGGGTCCTGGGTAATAGGGATAATCATGTTGGGGAGCCTGGCTGTGGCTGGTTTCTGTCCCCATATGCATCCCTTGCCCTCTGAGAAGTCCTGAGTAAGGCTGGATCCAATGTCTTTCCATGATGGAGACTGAGGCTGGGGTCCAAGAGCCTCTGTGGCCCCAGGGCTTCGGAGGGCAGGTAGTGATGCCCCTGTTTGGGACCCCCAGCCTTCCCCTCTCTTGGGCAGAGGGAAGTCAAATAGTAGAGCAGTACCTGGCACCCTAGACACTGTGAATCACATGACTCTATCTCCTGAGGATACCCAGGCTCTGCTCTGAGCTGGTCCTCCTCCAGAAGGAAAACATCTTCACCCTCAGGAAGTAGGGTCTTATAGGGTGGCACTGACGCCCACTTCTTTTCTTTTTCCTCTTATATATTACTTCCCTACCAAAGTTTTACCACTCTTCTTTACCCCAGTTTCCCCTACTCTCTCCTTTCTCCCCTCACAAAAGAACAGGCCTCGAAGGGACATTAACCTAATACTGAATAACAAGTTACCATAAGACCACGAGGGGCATACTATCATCACATCAAGGCTACATGAGGGAACGCGGTAGGAGGAAAAGGATCTGACAAGCAGGCAAAGGAGTCAGAGCCAGCTCCCACTCCCACTATTACGATTTCCACAAGAACACCAAGCTACTCAGTCATAACATATGTGCAGCAGACCAGATCTAGGCTAGACCCCCTACAGGTTCCTTGATCTCTTCAAGTCCCCATAACTTTTGATCAGTTGATATTGTGGGCCATGTTCTTGTGGTGTGTCCCTGACCCCCTGGTTCCTCTGATCCTTCCTCTCCATCCTCTACAGGACTTCCCAAACTTCTTCCTATAGTTTTTCCTTATTGCAGAGTGTTCTAGGACCAGAACCTAACAGAATCATCATAAAAAGAAAAAAAAACTTCATTCATCAACTGATGGGAGCAGATACTATGTAACACAGGCACTGGAGCACTTACCCATCCCCACCCCCCAGCTACAGGGTAACTATGCAGATTCTATTAGCAGGGTCCAGGACTCTAGATGAACCCTGTCTGAATCCCAAAAACAAGCCACAGGGAGCTATGTGCCCTTAGATGTCCTGAAGCCTCCCTCCTCATCCTGACACAGACAAGACCCCCAACTTTACAGACAGGGGCAATGAACCTGCTGTGTAGAGGCACATTCATTCAAGGTATATAAGGGGATTGAGGGAACCCAGGGACCAAGGTAAGAATATGAAAGGATTGATTCTATCCACAGCCAGAGTTGGGGAGTGGCAGGAACTAGGGAAGCTTCCAGGCTGAAATCAAAAACTGAGATTGTGAGCTATGCAGACCATTTATTCTACTGTTGATTCTCCATTAAATGTGGCTGGGCAACCAGAACATACTCAGCTTATCTTGATCATGAGACTCAGTCCAAGGAGACCCTCTTGCATCTGGGTCCTGAGCAGGCCTCCCTCTGTGCCCTGAGAGGGAGTCATGTCAAGCTTTTACATAGCCATCTTGAGAAATATTCTAGTTCAAGCATACTTCCTATATGCTGCAGGGCCCAGCAGACCCAGTTAAATGCACATCCACCCTCTCCAGGATCCGAAGGGCTTACAAAACTCTCAGCTCACAGATTCACCTCCAACTGACCTGAGCTGTGTTCTCTCAGGACTCCGGACTCTCACCAAGTCTAAAGAGAAGTTGTGTGTGGAAGACCAGGCATTAGAGATCCTTCCTAGCCCCTGCTGAGCATTGATGCTGAGCTCTCAACCCTGCCTGCTAGCTGATCTGGCTGGGACTAAGGGAAAACTCCAAGGACCACAGATTCAGGTGTGGCAAATGGGAGTGTGATACAAGGGGGTTGGTTTCAAAGGATACATCCGTGGGAAACATGGGACAAAGGGATTTTATAGACACATCTTATAAACCTTTAGCTAACCCACCCTTCCCCCCTCCCCCCTCTGCTTGATTCTGAACTATGAGGAAAGAAGGGATGTGACACAAAGCAAGACAAGCAATGTGGCCACATGACAAGGACCATTTGCTGCCACCAAGAAATGGCAGGTGCAGGAGGAACCTCCCTGGGTCTCCATGGCCAAAGGTGTCCTGTCCTAAGACTCAAAGCAGGTCTGCTTTATGCCTGAAGAAAGGAGCCGGTGGACTTCGGGACTAGGAAAACATCTTTGCTGCATGCTGCTGCCCAAGGTCTCCTCCACATAGGTCAGAGACATAGGGGTCAAGTTACACTAAGGACTCAGAGGCTTCTTCAGCCCATTCTTGGAGGAAGAAAAGCCCTTGGTGCCACACAACCCTGATGGTACCAAATCTTGGCAGATCTCAAGGTCTGGACATAGTCAGGTGGGGAAACACACAACTGGAAAGCTGTCTTGGTGGTTAAGAGCACTTTCCCCCCAAGGGACCCAGTTATTCACATTGAGCAACTTTCAACCACCTGCAACTTCATCTTTAGACAGAACCAATGCCTCTGGCCTCGGAGGGGAACTCGACACACAGACACAACTGAGACTTATAAGAGAAGAGCGTGAGGACATAAGCTATGTTCTCTCTGTCTGCTGACCACAGGGTCCCAGGACTGATGACATCAATGCAGTGACTCTCCTTGAAGTTAATATGAAGGGCCAGCTTTAGCCATCATGGCCCGCTTTGACAGACAATAGAGGAAACTGGAGAAGGGCCAAGATCCCAGCTGTCGCTCTGGGCCTTGGAGGTTGGCCTAAATCAGCAGTTTGCAACCTATCGGTTGAGACCCCTTCGAATGACCCTTTCACAGGGATCACATATCAGATATCCTGCATATCAGATCTTTACATCACTATTTTATAACAGTGGCAAAGCTACAGTAATGAAGTAGCAGTGAAAGTAATTTTATGGTTGGGGGACACCACATCATGAGGCATTCTATTTAAAAGGTAGCAGCACTAGGAAGGCTGAGAACCGGTGGCTTCAGTATCTGTGTTCCCTGCCATGGCCTGGCTTCTGTATTGTGAGACTGACAGTTCTAGTTGGGTTCTTCCTGCACAACCTGAACCAGAGTTCCTTTAGTCCAAGCCCAGAGAAGCCAATGACCCAAGGAGGAACCAAAACCACAGACCACACCCACAGAGCTGCTGTCTCTCCAGCACCATTAGTAACCTTCAGAGCAGCCAGCAAGACCTGTCGGCAGCTTTTCCCATCCTGGCTTAGATTTAGTCTGACTTGTCCCTGGAAGTAGCAAAGAGGTATCGATAGGGACCAGTTCTGTCTACTGAGCCAGGAGCTAGGTTTCCCAGAACCCAGGCTAGTGAGAGAACCTTAGATCCAGAAGACAAAGCAGTACTGGATTCAGATATTAGAGTCTGAAGTTTATTAGGACCAATGGAGACACAATTGGACTCCCCTTTTACCCACATACTCACAGTCACACACACACACACACACACACACACACACACACACACACACACCCCTGTGAGGATAAATGTGTGCATCTGTGTGTGCACTGTGTTGTCATGGCAACATGGGTGCTTCATAGAGGGCTTTTTTTTTTGGGGGGGGGATGTTATCTTGAACTAGAATATTGAGATCTGAGAAGCAACTCAACTGTCCCCTAACTGCAATTGGGCCAGGAAGCTCACTCCTAGGATCCTGTGTGTCATCTCAGCTCTTACATGGCCTTTTCAACACTCGCCTGTCAATAAAATGCAGAAAAGTCACTTTCATTTTTGGAAAATGGGAATCAGTTCAGAAGGGGCTTTCTAGCCCCCAGGACTCTGAGGAAGACATATGTCTTTAATGGGGCCTGATGGAATCTGGAACTCACTGGCAGGAAACTGAAAGCAATGAGGTCCATTTGCTGAGTGTGGTTGAGCCTCCCAGCCTCAGGATGTCCTCCAGAGGGGTGAATGATAAACAGACAGGATCTGTAGCTGGAAACAGCAGACTGCAGAGGATGGGTATGCAGAGGAACATGTCCCCAGCAGAATGTGTGTGTGTGTGTGTGTGTGTGTGTGTGTGTGTGTATACATGCATGTGGAGGAGTGGGTATTTGAGTGTGTACACACTATAAACATACTCCCTGTAGGCTCAGGGATCTCAGCCTCAAGCCTCTCCGGAGTGCTAGCAGTCCAGATGCTGGCTGTTCAGCATTAAACAGGAAAACTCAGAGCTAGTGTCTATGAGGAGGCTAGTTTGTGCGCAAACTCTGCCTTTACTTCTAATGGTATAACTGGTTTGTGCCACAGTTGAGGAACTTGCTGTGATCTACCTTTTCCACTGAGAGAAATCAGCCTGGGATGTCTCGTTCTTCCTAAGAAAAGGGGAGCGAGGCTGCAGGAAATCCATGTGACCTTGCCTGAGGTATGGATGTTAGGGCAGGAGAACCAGCTCATGAGCCAAGAAGCCAGCCTGCAGGCCAGCTCTAGTGTGTCCATTAACATTTCGGCTGAGATTTTGATGAAGCCTTCCCATTTAAAGGCAATAACAACATCCCCGGCATCACTTGTGAGCCATAAATATTTACACACTAGGACAAAAAGCTGTCACAGGGAGCAGCTGGGGTTTATCTTGGCCCTGTACTCCTCCAGACATAGGAGCCTTGAGAAGCCAAGCAGATGACACGGCCCTCCTGCCTGTGTTCTCTCCAGCTGGAGCATTCCATCCCACTGAGCCCCGGCAGGCAAGCTAGGGGAGTCTCCATCCAACAGAGTGGTCCCATCTCTCTATCGTCAACTCCATGTGGTACTGTGGTCTTGCCCTGTCTCCATGCTGTATAGTTATTTCCTCCCAAAGGAGGCATTTCCTCCTGGAGACAGGTAAGAAGCTCATGAACATCCCAGGTTTAGGAATTTCAGAGTGGTATCCTCAAGGTTACATAAACAGTGACCGTCGCTGGGGAGAGAGCTGGGCATCCCAGCATGGAGCTGTCGGTTGGTCATGCAGAGAGTTCGGGTTATGCAGCGTTCACAAACAGTCAGTCATAGCGGAGTGGGCTTTTCCATGATGTGGCTGCTTTTGAGTCACCTTTGTTACTATAAGTAACCCCAGCAAACTCACTGGTTCTTTAAACTAGACTTGGACTGGATCACGTCTTTGGTTACTGGTTCCCTAACTCTGAGGTGACTAGACACGTGTTCATGTCTTTGAAGGAAAACACAGCAAGCACCCCAGGTAGAAGCATGCAGTCCAGCATGAGGTACCCACTGACCGCTTTTCTGTTTGGTAATTTGACTGGTGAGGGAGAGTGAAGAATATTCTCCTGCCCACACAGTCAGCTACCATCTCATCTTCGGAGTGAGGATTATAGCCCATAGCAGGGTCAGTTGTCTGATCTCTTCTATCCCTTTCTTCTGAGGCCCTGGGACACCCATATACATCGACACTCAGTCAAGCAGTGCTTCTTACCCATGTATGGCTGTGTGTTCCCAGAAAGAGGTAGCCATCTTACCAAGCTGCTACAGAATGTGAGCACTGGTCTACAGGCTGGGCCCAGAACAACCTTCTATAGATGTACACAGAAAAGAAGTGGCATTGTGAATGTATGGAGAGAAATGGCAAGACAAAATGGGCAGAAGAATGGCCAAACCTGAGCTGGGAGACCAACTTCATCTTCCCCACCAGGACTTGAGCATCAAGAAGCCTCCAGCAGCATTATGCGTTTGCTTTATACTAACTCTGTCCCACCAAAACGTAGTGTAGGATGTGCATAGGCCCCTAGTAGGTATGTGCTAAATGAACATGTGACCTGCCTTTCATACAGTGAATGTAGGCGTTTCTGAATAAAGCAGGCATTGTGTCTGCAGTTAAGAGCCTTCTGGGCATAAACATGTGTGTGAGAAAGCCAGGGGGACATATGTGATCTGCCATATTTTGGTGAAGCCATTGAGACAACCAGGAAGGGAAATGTTTCTTAAGAGCCAGCAGATCACAAAAGTTTCCTCGGGTCCTACTTCCTCCAGATAAGAATCCAATTATGTAAATGCATGTACTTTTTCTCCCTCAAAAATAAGGTTTGAAAGAATAGAACATCAAATTCCAACATGAAATTTTGACTATTATTTTTAACTCTCCATGTGGAGGTAGCATATATTTCCTGCTGAGAGAGGGAAAGAACATCCAATGGGTGTCTGCTTTCTTCCCCGAGAGCTTGGAAAAAAAATACCTTTAAAAGGCTCAGGACTTGGGCAGGATGCTGAGAGACACTGGAGAATGATTAAATCCTGTTCTCTGCCCTGGGAGGAAAACCCGGCTGCATTTGGCATAGACAAATCTGAGCACGGAGTGCTTCCTCAGCTGGCTTTAAGCAGACAACAAGGGGGTAGCAAACTGAGGTTTCAAGGTTTGCAGGACCCCTGTGACAGTGCTTGGCTCCGTCCTCAAAGTCACCTCAGCACCTGGGTTTCCTTCCTGTCTGTATGCAACTAACATAATGTGGCTTTTATGTAACATGTGACCACACCATCTCTCCAAAGAAAACTTGAAGGAAAGAAGAGACCTAGCATTTGAAGGAAGAAAAACCATAATTGCCGGTGTGTGTAAGAAACCCTTTACTTCCAGTGATGATCACTGTTAATTGTCAACTTGACAAAATCTAGAGTCACCCAGGAGATGTCTGGGCATGCCTGTGGGGATCTGCTTTGATTATATTAATTGATGTAAGAAGACCCACCTTAACTATGGGCTGGACCACACCCTAGGGATACTGCAATAAATAGATGGAGTCGGTGAGCTGGGTATGATCATCTGCCCATCCCTCTTTGCTTTCTGAGCATGACTGGAATATTGCCAGTTGCTTCAAGTTCCTGCTGTCTTGACACCCCTGCCATAATAGAATACGATACCTAGAAGTCTGTACCAGAATTAGTCTTCTCCCTCTTAAGTTGCTGTTGCCACAGGATTTTTACCATAGTGACAAGAGAAGAAAACAACCTAGAAGGGTCTCATGAACTTCCACCAAATTTTGCTCTTCTTGTAGAAGCAGGCTGACCACACTATCCTTCTAAGAAAAAGGAACCAAAGAACTGTTAACATAAGTGCACAAGGAACAGGATGTAGTCCATCACAAAATCCACACAGAGCATCCCCTGTGACAGTTGCTATAGTGTCTGTCTGTGAATGGACAGACTCGTGGAAAGAATCCAGTTGTATTCGTTTCTTATGATAAGAACAAGTTTCCAAAGTGTGAAAAATGCAAAAAGCATAGCAACCAACAAGTCCTGGAAACACATATGGTAATACAGGCAATTGCTGTACGTGAAGCAGGAAGGCTACTGTGCAAGGCAACACACACATATGCAAACAAGTGCAGAGATGACACACCTGAGGTGTATCCTGCATCAGAGCAGCAAACCCAAGGCAGAGGATTTTAAAGTAGTGAAGGAAAAGACCAGATCCACCCAGACACAAAGTGGATATAAATCTCTACAAATCATGGGAAAGATACTTGAGCATTCCTGTAAGAACAGAAATGAAGAATAAAATGGTCCCGGTGGACACTGTTCTGAGCAAGAAGGAGTCAATGCACATAGCGTATATGTGTTCTTGTATGTTCCGGAGAACATGGCTGCATGCATACTGCTTGGGTTACATGTTAAATTTCTGAGACAATCTAAATGCAAATGGTGGAGAGCCCAACATTCTCTCCAGCCTCTGGTAACATGATGGACGTTCTCTCATTGCTGTCTGGTTGGGTGTCAAGAGCTCCTAAACCCACAAATGCATCTCCAAGGACAGAGAGAGGTCCCAGAGAGTAATCATTGCCATCTAAGGAACAGGAAGAGGACAGCAGAGACTAGGCATGGAAGAGAGATTGGGCATCTGCTTCCTCCCCTCTTTCCTGGTTTAGCCAGGAAATGCAACAAAGGTGATGGTGAGCATAAAGTGACTGTAAGCAGTCTCTTGGGTACCTGGAACTCAATGGGTCCACAGGTTTCCTCTCTTCCCATCAAATCTGAAACCTCAGGCATAAGAGCAGTCTCTCTAGTGCTGCATGCCCCTCTTTCTGTTCACCAAGCTTTCAGACAAGATGGAGATGTTGCCATGAAGGTATGTGCCAGGGCTGGGTTTCTGATGACTGAGTCGGACGAGGACCACTCGGAGATGCTGTGAGTGGGGTGTTAGGAATGAGCTACAAAGGAGAGGGGCAAAGGAAGCAGGGCTAGGGCATTGTGTGTGGGCCAAGGCTCTCAGCACTGAGCTCCCATCATTTCACCCCAGTGTGTGTGTGTGTGTGTGTGTGTGTGTGTGTATGTGTGTGTGTGAAAACCTTAAATGTATCAGGGATGGTGATATAGCCTAGGAGGTGGGATTCAGGTCAGGCCTTCCCTGATCATTGGGCACAGGCCTTACTTGAGTAATTTGTGCCCACTTGGGGTCCAACATTGGAACTAAGAGATGTGACCATAATCCTCCGGCTGCTGCTAAAATAGAGCAAAAAGAATGTGAAGGAAATGAAAGTGAGCCAGGGCCTGAGAAGGATATGGGATAAGGAGGGAAAGAGGGTATGTGCAGGCATAGAGACATTGCAATGAGTCTCATTGCCATGGACATGAATATACTGATATGTGTTAGCATTATAACAATTAAGAATCAAACCCAAAAGAAATCAACATCTTCCTCAGCCATCAGAGGTGCTGGGTTTTAGAGAAATATGGACACACCCAGAAAACAACTTGAAAATCTCAGCAGAATAGAGAATCACAACCAGTAAAAGGAAAATGAGAAGGAACCAGAGTAGAACACAGCAGTTGATCCTATCAGATGGATCTGGGGATATAAGAACTTGTCTCACTTACCTGCCCAACAGTCTATCGGTCAGGAAAAGAAAGGCTAGGCACAGAATCAAAGGTGTTTTTCAGACATGCATCTGGTAGGTGCAAAACCACAACTCTAACACAAAGAGGATGAGAGAATATCCTGAAGCCAAATATGAGTGGCCATGGCCCAGGAACACAGATTACCCCAATTCCATTCCAACATGAAATGGTTTTGTGAAGTTTTTACAGCCACAGAACAAAGAGTCATATATCAAGGTGCTTTTCAAATACATTGGTGGGGACATCAGAGAGAGCAAGTGGCAGCAAAGCAGAGAAATTTCAGCTATAAACTTCAGATGTTGCCTGATGACAGCCTTCACTTTTAGATTGGTGGAAGCTAGTGGTGTGTCAAGTTAATGCATACCAGAAGATTCTATCTGTTAGTTACAGTGATGTGAAGTCTGACACAGAGGTAGCAAGAGATGGTTATTTAGGCGGCTAAAGGTAGCCCAGGAGAAATAGTAATTTGGCCCTGGACTACTTTATAATCGTTGATGTTCTAGTCAGTTCATCAGCCCAGTAAAATGTTCAGTTTGAAGGTGTAGTGTCTTCCTGAGACATTTCATTCAGAGCACTCAATAGTCTATGTTTTATTCTCTTAAATGTTTGTATCTTTTATTTCTCTTCTTTCCCCTAGTCTTTAAATGAGTATAACCAGAAAAAAAAATCATTCAGAGTGAGGTACTCTAGACCTAGAAAGATAAATACGGTATTGCTCACTTATATGTGGATATTAGCCATTAAATAAGTGATAACCAACCTACAATCCATAGATCCAGAGAGGTTAGAGACCTAGAGGAAGGGAGTGGAGAAGACACATGGGTCCCTCTGGGAGCAGGAAACATTTTATGGGTGCACTGGAGGTGGGGGCATAGGAACGGGAAGATGAAGCTGGGAAGGGGAGGGGAAATAGAGCTGAGGAGGGGAACTAGAAGACTTCTACTCTGCATAATGTCCATTTGCAATTAACTCTCATCTACTGCAAGAAGAAGGAAGCTTCTCTGATGTGGGTTGAATGAGGTCTTGATCTATGGGCCTAGGAGTGTGTCATTAGGAGTCATTTATTGCTATGTTCCTTTAGCAGAATAATGGCATTAAGTTTTCCCCTAGGCTCATGACCTATCTAGTCTCATGGTTTTGGTCTCATTAATAATATCAGACATGGGCTCCATCTCATGGGGTTGGTCTTAATTCCAATCAAAAAGTGGTTGGTTGCACCTATAACAATATTTATGTTACTATTGTACCACTGGGCTTTTCTTGCACATATATCTCTGTCTTGGCTTGGAGAGTTCGTAATTGAGTGAGATTGATGAGGACCTTTCTCCTCT
>JADRCD010171367.1:1137-16727 GCA_019843815.1 Montemys delectorum
TTGTGGGACTGGCTGCAGAGCTTGTGCCCAAGGTCCGCCTAGATACTTGTCAATTCTTGTTATTGTTTCTTGGACTATTGGAGTCCTTTTCAGAAAGTTCCCATCTGGTTGTGCTCTGTAGTAGTGGTGCACACCTTTAATCTCAGCACTAGGGAGGTAGAGGCAAGCAGGCAAGTTTCAGGTAAGCCTGGTCTACAAAGCAAGTTCCAGGACAGTCAGGGATACATAGTCAAAACCTGTTGAAAGGAAGAAGGAAGAAGGAAGGAAGGATGAAAGAAGGAAGGAAGGAAGGAAGGATGAAAGAAGAACAAAAGTCTGTCATTTCTGAAGAAAAAAAAATTAACTTATGTGTATATGTATTACCTATTTGTATGTATGTATACATACCTACAATGTGCACTACATCTGTGCAGCTCTCAGAGGCCAAAAGAGGGTATTAAATCCCCTGGGATTTGAGTTTACAGACTACAGTAAGATACCACATGAATGCTGTCTAAACTGCTGAGCATTTTCTCCAGCCCTGTGTCCATTTCTGTATAGCAGGCAACAGGGATCTTGCTCCGTTCTTCTACTTACGGTTGTCCAGTTATCCAGACTATTTGGTGATGAAACTTGTCTTTTCTCCAAAACATATTTTTGGTACCTTTCTTGAACATCTTGTGAGTATAGTCATGTGATTTTACTTCTGGGTTCTATAATCTATTATGTTTATAGTCATGTGATTTTACTTCTGGGTTCTATAATCTACTATGTTGATTTACATGTTTTTGGGTTGTTTTCACTGGAATACAAATTCCAATCCCTCTAGGCAATAGCCATCTTTATGATGTTAATTCTACCAGTTTTTTTAAAATGGGAGGTCTTTCCATCTTCTAGTGTCTTCAAATTTTTCTGCGTTTTAAAGATTTCTTTTATATATATATATTTATTTATTTTATATATACAAGTACACTGTCGCTGTCTTTAGACACACCAGAAGAGGGCATCAGATCCCATTACAGATAGTTGTGAGCCACCATGTGGTTGCTGGGAATTGAACTCAGGACCTCTGGAAGAGCAATTAGCGCTCTTCACTACTGAGCCATCTCTCCAGCCCTGGTTGCTATATTCTTTAGACTGACAACCAATGCTTCTTTTCTCTACTTTATAACTGTGCTTTGGTTTTAAAGTTTTCATTGTAGAGGTCTTTCTTTGAAGAGACTGTTCTCCAACAGGTGCATGGGTTGTATCTGGGTCTCCTATTCAATTCCATTGATCTCCATGTTTATTTTTGTGCCCATTATCAGACTATTTTTGTTACTGCTTATTCAAGCGGGACACAAGACACAGAGCTTCTGTGATTATAAGTCCTTTCCTTTCTGACCTCAGCTCAACAACCCGAATGATTCTTCTACCCTTTAGAGCAGTGGTTCTCAATCTTGCTAATACTGCGACCCTTTAATACAGATCCTCAAGTTGTGGTGACCTCCAACCATAAAATTATTTCTGCTGTTGTTTCATAACTGTAATTTTGCTACTTTTATGAACCCTAATACAAATATCTGATGTGCAGGGTATCTGACATGTGACCCAGAAAGGGATCACAACCCACACGCTGACAACCATTGCTTTAGAGCAAGGGAAACAGGCTGTCAGTAATCCAATGGTTTGTGGGACTTATTGAAAGAATCTGCATAAGGCCAGGACTCCACAGACCAAGTTCTCAGCACAAAGGAGATTTATTTGCTCCAGAGGGACAGAGGGCAGAGAATAAGAGATAATGACAGGAGATAGAGAACAAGGGAGAAGGGGAAGGGAACAAGGGGGACAGGGAAGGAGTATTTGTTCTGGAGAGGAACAAAGGAGTGTCTCTAGATAGAAAAAAGACAGACATGGGCCATAGGAAAATGGAGGTTTATAAAGGTAAAGGGGAAACTCTGTTAGAATGAGGTGTTTAATTTTGATTTGGTATGTTGACTAGGTAAACCAAAGCGGGGTGCGGGGTTGATTGCTGGACTTCAATATTTTGATAGTTGGACCTTGGTAGTCAACCTCAGGAGTGGAAATGGTGAAATAACCTTGGTGGTTAGCTTTAGGAATGTAATCTAACATGATTTCAGCAAGGCAGAGGGAATGGAGGAGGAGGACAGGCCTGCAACAACTATGTTTGCCATGTTCAAGCTGGTCAGAGTCCTTTCATTTATTCCACTCTCTAAATATCTCATTGTGTTATGTGATCCACGTAAATGCAGCATAACTCAAATATCAGGTTGATGCAGATGACAAACATATATTGTAATCAAGCTGCTATTTATCACTTAGGGCCTCAAACAGACTTGGGAGCTAGCTAACTGCAACAAACCAGAAGATCACAGAATATTTAATTGGCAAATCATAAGCATTTGTGCCAAGTTATTGTTACATTTCTTCACCAATAATATAGGAATTGGCTGCTGGGCCTGGGAACATGAACTTAGTTTAGCTCTACCAGCAAGATGAAATTGTGTTTGAGACAGCTGGACTCAGACAACTGACTCCTAATAATAGAAGCTGTTCAGCTATTGGGAAGTCCCTTGCTCCCCTAGGGTCTGGGACCTTAAACTTTGTTCCCCTTATGTTTAGAACACGTTTCTTCTCCTTGTTCTCAACAGTTCTATGTCTGATCCTCAACTTTTACAAAGCCAGTAACTATTTTTGGTCTCTGCTGTGGTACCACTTTTCTAAAGAGAATGATGTGAAATGCTCACTGCTGCATCCTCTGTGGCTGGGCCTGCAAGTGCAGATTGGGAGGGGGATAATGAACGACTGGATTATTAAAAAAAAAAAAAAGATTAAAGATAATTTAAAAAAAAGTACAGATTACACTTGAGAAGATCATAGAACAATGATATAAATGTCTTAAGTGTGCGGGACAAGGCTGAGGAACAGGCATGAATCTGGAGTGATGGCACCCAAGCTTTGAAGTGTTTTGTCAATGACGTCTATCAGATTTTATGGGGCTATCCTTTTAAGAGACTTGTATAACAGAGTCTGAAGTCATGACTGGTAAACCAAGAAGTCTCCTATGGCTGATAACTGCATAGGTGATAAGTCTTTTCATGTCAAACTTTAGAGCAGATAAACAATTTTTGTATGTAGACACTGACTTGCTAAAAGTGCCTTTTTGTGTAACAATAAAAATAAAAATTACTGTCAATATTCAAGGAAGAAAAAAGAAAGAAAAGAGAGAGAGAGAGAAAGAGAGAGAGAGGGAGGGAGGGAGAGGGAGGACGACAGACACTGGGAATATGTTCTAAGCACTTAGGGACACAGCTTCCTATCTTCTGGCTTGGAGTATTTTGTTTGTTTTTGAGGCAGGCAGGGGTTCCACTGAATAACCCTATAGTTGACCTAAAACTCTCTATGTAGACCAGGCTGGCCTCAAACTTGCTCTGACCTTCCTGCCTCTACCTCTGCTGGGATTATAGGCATATGCCACAATGCCCAGTTAGGCTACCTACCTTGAAAAAGAAGAATTTACTAGAACAAGAGATACTGAATGGGGAGCTGAGGAAGTTTTGAATGTGTGTACTGTTAATACGGGCACAGCTATGTCAAGGACCCAATGCCTTGGATTCTCCGAACAAAACCTTCTTCTAGTCTAGTGTGAATATTGGCCATGTGTACAAGTACAAGTGTTTAGGGATGATTGGCCAGTATGTGCAAAAACCAACATCCAGTTTCCTCCTCCCCGGTGTTTATAGCCTAAGACTATCCGCCATCTGTTCACCCACACTGTGCTGTACATAGTAAACATGCTGCGTTTCACCATTGTGGTGTAGGCTGTGTGCTCTATCAGGGCCAACATAGCCCATATGAACCCAGTTTTTCTGTATCGCTGCATGTCCTACCTTCATTCCCTTACTTGCAAGAGTCAGGTTGAGATGCGGAGCCCTGATGGATGCAGAGGCATTGGAAAAAGCTTGTGTTTCACTAAAATGCTGACAACACTTTATTAAGATACAAAAACAAGCCAGCGACTCTCTCACCTGACTGGTAGAGTACACAGAAAGTTGGTGATGGTGATAAATCATACATTTTATTTTATTTTTTATACTTCCTGGTATGTTTAAATAAATTATTTTAGAATGAGAAAAAAAATTCTAACATCAAAGTACATGGAACATGGAGTCTCTGTCAGCTTCACTTGTGATGAGATTAATGTTTGGAGTACATAAAGAACTAAGTTTTTTTGTTTTTAAATCAAACACTAACATCCCCAAATCAGTAAATGGGCAAATAGACTGAATGGACAGTTCCCCCCCCCCAAAAAAAATTACAAACAGTTGCATTACTACTTAATTAAAAAAATACTAATGGCCAATAAATACATCTTAAAAACTGTCCAGTATCGGCCGGGCGGTGGTGGCGTACGCCTTTGATCCCAGCACTTGGGAGGCAAAGGCAGGTGGATTTCTGAGTTCGAGGCCAGCCTGGTCTACAGAGTGAGTTCAGGACAGCCAAAGCTACACAGAGAAACCCTGTCTCGAAAAACAAAAACAAAAACAAAAACAAAAACAAAAACAAAACCAAAACCAAAACCAAAAAAACCAAAAACTGTCCAGTATCCTTAACCATCTGGGAAATACACCCAAAACTATGTTAAGATTGCATTTCTCCCAATCAGACGGATGTAAGAAAACAAACAAATGCTATTAAAAATGTCAAGGAAAAGAACACTCACACACTGGTATGGATGGGATGTAATTAGTGTGGCCACTGTGGAAAACAAGTACGGAGTTTCCTCAGATATTGAAAACTAGAACTACCCACACAGCCCAAGTCTACTCCTGGGAACACATCTGGAGGCTTCTAAACGCACAGCAGAGACCCTTACATCTCTGTGAATTACAGCACAGATAGGCACCACAGCCAAATACTGGTCTATCAGCTGATAGATAACAGTACATGTACACAATGATTTATTCATCTATAAAGAACGCAACTGTGTCATCTGCAGGAAAATGATTGAAATGGGAGGCCATGATGTTAAGCAAAATAAGGCAAGCTCAGGAAGATAAATCCCAAAGCTGGGTGTGGTGTCACACACCTGTAATCCCAGTACTCAGAAGGCTAAAGTAGAGGATTGTTTTAAGTTCAAGGCCAGCCTGGGCTATGAAACCAAACCAAACCAAACAAAAAGTTTCAAGGGTTGGAGAGATGGTCAGTGGTTAAGAGCACGTCCAGCTGTCACAGAGAACATGGTTCCCAGCGCCCATATCAGGTGGCTCAGGCCTGCCTGTAACTCGAGCTCCAAAGGGATCTGACCTCTCTGGCTTCTGAGGACATCTGTACAACACACAAATCAAAAATAAATGTATTTTTAAAAAAGCTTTCCCCCACACTTTTTTCTTAAACTATTGTAGCCTTTATTCAAAGCACATACACACATACACACACACACACACACACACACACACACACACACACACACACACGTAGTGACTGCTGCTAGTGATGGGGAAAGGGACATGAGAGATGACTATATATGATGAAAATGTCATGGCAAAGCCAATCATTTTCTACCATTAACATGTATAGGTAATAAAAAGAAATGAAGCGCCGACTTGCTTTACAAAGGAAACATTGAAATTGTGCTAAGTCAGATAAGCCAGACACAAAAGGTCACAATCCTATTTACGTATAAACATCCAGAATGGGTGACCCGATAGAAACGGAAAGATCGGTGACTACAGAGAGCAGGGCGGGGGGGGGGGGGGGGGGGGGCGGTGGATATCTGCTCAGTGAGCAGTTTGCTTTCAAGTTTAGAAAAATATTCTAGAACCAGGGGGACGTGAAAGTCATACAAGATAAATATAATGAATACCATAGAAATGTTCACTTAAAAAGCTAAATTTAACACATCAACTTCACTTCGATGATAAAACGCTGTCTACAAATGCACAGGTCTTAACATGCACAGCTCAGTGTTTTAACAATCATGTTAACCACAAAACAACAGCCAAGGTTGCTGTCACCCCACAAGGTTCCTCCTTGGCAACCACTGCTGACTTCAGCAGGTAGCTGAGTGTCCCTCTGGATGACAGCTAACTAGACACTATGTCCTCCTATATCTGGTTTCTCTAATGTTTTGGGCCACAGGTCATTGTGCTCTTTATAAATAGCTGCAAGGGTTCAATTATGACCAACATCTTATGCTCACACAAATCATTGCAATGGCTTTGTCCACTCCAATTGGTCACAGCTACCTTTCAATCTTAACTACTCCATTGCCTCATTGTGACCATGGCCTTTAATTTCTACATCTCAACAAAGTGGTAATGGCTCTGTGTGTGTGTGTGTGTGTGTGTGTGTGTGTGTGTGTGTGTGTGTGTGTGTGTTATTCCTTAATCAGATTTGGAGCAAGGAGTATGGCTCAGCAGTATAACACTTGCCTAGTGCTGTTTGAGACCCTGAGTTAGATCCCAACACTGAAAAAAAAAGTTAAAAGAAAATCAGCTTTATTTATAAAATTTATGTATAATACTCATTTCAACAGGACAATTTTGAGGTCGGCCAACTATATACAGTTACCACAACCACAATTAAGACAGAAAATATTCCCATGTGCCTCTTTACAGCCAATCCCCTGTTCCCTCCAGCAATCCCTGCCTTCTGTGAGCTTTGTTTCTAGACTAGAATCTGCATATAGGCTTGCTTCTGGCTTCTTTCACTCAGCACAGTACTATAGAGATCATCCCAGTTGTGCCATTGGTTTTTCCTTTTAGGTGTCTAGACAGTATCTACTAAATAATTTGTTCTTTCATTGACTGCTGCCTACATAGGCTGTTCTACTTTTTTAAGAAACTACCAAACTATCAATGGATCCATGCACCCTTGCCAGCAATACATGCATTCCTACCAATGGCTCTGCTTCTCTAGACACTGGCATTCCAGTTGTTGGGCCAGTTATTGTTAAGTTTTACTTGTGCCTGTCTGGCAGCAGATAGAGTTCTAAACTCTTAAGCTAATTATCTTGATCAAATCTTTAGCTCAAATCTCCCACAGACAGTATCATAGCACAGTTCTCCAGCCTCTGTGGGGATTGGTCTTAGAACTTCTCAGATACCAAAGCACACAGATTTTTCAATCCCTTAAGTAAAACGGAGTTGCATTTGCTGCGGACGTTTAACCGGCACACATCCTCCTGTGGATTTCAAAAGGAGTCTAGATTAACTACCATACCCAACACAATGTAAACAATATGCAAACAGTTGCAGTTTTGGAACACTAACAGAACAAGCCTGGTCCTATCAAATGGCACCCACAGGCCTGAGCACTTCTGCGGAGCTGTCCCAGCGCCACCACAGAACGGCTAAGCTAAGAGCGCTGCAATGCCTGGAACGCCTCCTGCTACTCTTGAGAAAATGGTTTGGGGGAGTCGTTTGATATGTTAGGACTTATTTGGAGTCTGCACTGTGAGGCACTTTTTAAAAGATGTTTTACACGCAATTTAACCCCCATAACTACATCTAAGAAACTGATATCCCTGGTTACTAAACTGAAATTTATTAAGATATAGATATATTTCAAACATTGACTTCTGTGGTAATTCCTGGTGTTCCAAATCTTAGTCCATTCTGATGGCTAAAGCACAGATAGGTCTTAGAATGTCACATGGCTGCTGATCTTGCTTCGATCACTCACTCACATAGGAAAATCTATGACTGCTTGATGCTTCCACTGATCTGAACCTGATGGAGCAAAGTCAAATGAGCACACGATGGTCCCTAGGGACTAGAGATTAATGTTCAAGGCTAAGCACTGCTGGAGGCTTGGATCAAAATTCCAAACGACAGGATGCAGCTCTCTAAAAACCATTGTTTCCAGGCCCAGAGCAAACTAGACATTTGTTGGAGCAGTAATCAGAGGGGTCCTTCAGAACTAACAAGAAGCCAACAAGGGAAGTTCCCTAGCGGCCTTTAACCATCATCTTATCCCAGGTAACTAATTCAGTAGAAGAAAGTGGAAATCACTGTGTGGATTAGCCCCTGTCACTGGCCCTCAGCAGTAAACTGCCACAGAAGCCACCAAGAATGTTCTTTGGCTAAGGTCACTTTCAGCAAAAGAGCTGCCACTGACAATGGGCCAGAAGTGACACAATCCCCTGGTAGTTGCTAGGTCCACACAGCAGTCCTCATAGTCTGTCTTCTGGGTATTTTTGTCCTAGACACTTGTTATTCTTTGCCAATCAAGGCTCTTGGGAGAACCAAATTATCACTTCACACACATTTATGTTAAATGTTCTCTTTCCTGGAATGCTGTAAGGATGAAGCCAGACAAGAAACTCCTGCTGGAGTGCTAAGATTCGAGGGAGTAAGGAGAACTGTGCTCTAGGTGGAGGGTGACAGGTACAGACACTGCTCTGGCCTCTTCTGAGAGTGCTGTGGCTGCTCCCCTTCTTTAAAGGAGAGGTTTATCAGCCCACTCCTGCCTTCCCACAGTGCTAGGATTAAGGGCATGAGCTACCACACCCAGTTTCAGGGAGAGATTTTTTTTTTTTTTTTTAACAGAACAATGGACAATAAACCAACAAACTGGAAACTGCAATCCCCAGTACTTTGGCTTAGCTTTCCAAACAACCCTGCAGTGTAGGTCTCATGTTCCTATTATACAGGAAAAGACTGCTTCATCCCGGGTCTCAGAAGCCTTCCTCCAGAAGCTGGGTAAATTATCGCCTTAGGTAAACAACTGATGCACTGATAAATGTGTATTCAAGTACACTTACAAATTTAAAAAGTTTCAAAAGCTATCACTTTAAAAAAAATTCCTGATTCAGCCAAATGCTATCTATTGTTGACTAGCCAGTGCTAAAACATGCATGTGAAATAACATACTAAGATTACACTCTTGAAAATGAAATGTGATATACAAGGCCTATCTTTCCTCCCACTAGCAAGACAGATCCATCGGCCTTCAAATGTAACCAAGACTGGACACTGTGTATTTAGCTGGGCACAATAATACACCCAGACAATCTGGCATTTTTGAGGCAAAGTTAACAAGTCCCAGGCAAGGCTGGGTCACCCCAGAACACAAAACAGAACTGCCAGTGTACTGCTGTGTCTCATCAAGGGGCCCCCAAGACCCTCCCTCTAGTGGACTCCAGGCAACTAATGGGCTGATCAGTGCTGGCCTTTCTCTGCAGCTGCAGAGTTGAAAGCTATGATGGGAGACTTGGGGGGCAGGCTGAGGAAGTAAGAGTAAATCAGCTAAGACAGGCCTCTTTGTTACATGTGCACTAGGATATCATAACCAGGACAAGAGGGTGTTGGCTGTTGGTATCAGAACAGGCTTTGCACAACAGCTTGGACTCTCCCGCTGGGGTCTGACTGAAGCCTTTACCACTGAGCAGGAGGCACTGCCTAGGACTTTGCTACCCAGCTTTCTTCACAACTGTCAACACAGCATTAGGACTGACTGTCATGTTCACCTACTCTGTGGCCTTGAACCCAGTTAGGTCCCTTATCTTTCCAGGGCTCCATGCCAACTGGCCAAGGACTCCAGGAGCCACATGCAAAGAAGTCTTCCTCTTTCTAGAACTCAGAAGAATGAGGACATGGCCAGCAAGAGACAGCCAGCTTGGTGTACAACGGACAAATCTTGCTTATCAAATATAAGGCCAGTTGGCTTCTGTATGCCCCTCTGCTGTGAAAACTGGAGACTGCAGGTCCCGGGAAGGTGAAGGCTGGGGAATGCTGGGCTAAGGACCGTGGTCCTAGTGAAACCTCTTCCCATCCAAACAGCCCCATCTCGGCCTCCTTGGGCTCTACATCCCCACACTGGGAGAACAGTAGCACTTCAGGGGCCAGTGTCCTTGGAGATCTGCGTGCACAGTTCACTCAGTCGGTGTTTATTCAGTGCTCAGTGTGGACTGAGTCCAGGGGGGAGGTAGATGCAGCTGAGTATTAACTGTCAGAGATGAGAAGCCTGTCCTATAAGAGTGACTGTGCTGAAATCAGCCCACCAAGGCACCAAACCCTGCTCAAAGCAAGAGAGACTACAAGACTTCCCCTGCACTGAGGAAAACACAGCTCATTCTACCCTCCTCTACACAGCAGCAACTAAAATTATCAGGATCCTTCACTGGAGCCCTGGGAGACTCACAGAAGATGGAGAGGTACTCATCGGGTGGAAGCTTAAATGGAGATATGGTATGGAGGTCACCCCAAGACCAGGAGGCCAGGAAATGGGTGTAGCCTGTCATGGTTTCTTCTGCTTGTCTTTGAAGAAGTCTGAAGGTTTCTAAAACTGTCTCTCCTAGACAGGATAAGTAGAGGACAGAGATCCTAAGGAAATCAGGACCTTCAAGGAATTCCTCTTACGTTTTCTCCTCTTGAGCTACAACTCAAGCCCTGTACCAGGACTTCAAATAAATCACACATGGCTCTCAGTGTAGAAACCAAACCCTGCTTTATAAGGCTGCCTGGCTGTCACTGGCTTCTCTACTGAGATATGAGGTGCCAGCCAGGCAGTAAGGTGACAGAGGGTGACCCTTCCTCACCTTCTCCCATCACCACCGCCCCTCCAGCCCTCCAGATGCCCATATCTACAATAGAACCACTTCAAAAATACTCTGATGAGGGGCAAAGTGGAGGCAGGGTAGAGGCTCAGGCTGGTCAGCAGGCTGGTTCCCTTGAGGTAGCTGAGTGCTCCTGTGCAGGACCAGTCATGGGCTCACAGCAGTCAGGCGGGAGTCAGCGACTGACTGGGAAGCAGAAGAAGCAGAAAGTCTGGAACTCTGCCCAGAGTACTTGAGGACAGGTAACCCCGGGGTAGAGCGCTTGGACTGTTTGCTGGTATTCTCATTGCTCCTTGAGGACAAAGTCTTCCTGGATATGGGGGACAGGCCAGCTTGACTCTTCTTGGACTTGGGTGTTGACCTATCTTCAGAGGATAGCATGTTTCCCTCGGAGCTGCTCTTCTTTCTGAAGGGGAAAACATGGCTAAGGCTAAGACTAGTATACACAGGAGGATACCATGGTTGTCTATGTGGCTGTCGATTCTGACACTCCTACCAACCCCCAGGGGGAGAGCTCCTCTCACTGTCATGATCTGGGGAAAGAAGAGAGAGATTCCTCAACTCCATAAGCCTTTTCTTGCTGAACTAGACTCACCGTGACTTGCTGTGATCTGATCTGGCGGAATTTGGTGTCCCATCACCCTTTGAGGCAGTCATGAGCGATGTTGGCAGAGACCACTATAACAAAGGAAGCAGTGAGTTTAAGGGGGGGCAGGCTGAGTTCAAGAAGGAACGCTCAGAATCTTGGGACTTGTGCTCAGCTCTGCCGCTCTCACCTGTGAACAAAGGGTCCTCACCTGCCCTACAACACATCATGGAGTCATGTGAGTAACTCTTGGTTCTCTCCCCAGAAAAATCAGAAAGTTAAGGCTACTCATCACGTTTTGATCCTTCAAAGATAGGCACCTAGGGCATGCTGTGAGTAACTACAGCATGAAAAGCGAGACAGAGGTGGGACCGGGAGAGAGGAAAGAAGGGTACCCACGGGCCAACCATAATATACTCAGAGCTGAGAAAGAGCTGTGTTCCTGCATGGTATCACTTACCAGTGGAGCTGAGTCAGAGACAATCCCCGTGTGGAAGCCTTTGTAGCACCAATTCCGAAGCAGATCTACTCCTGGACAAGATGAGCAGAGGCTGGGACTTAAAGTGGAACAATAAATTCCCCACCTCCTGTCCAGAGAAACCTATTTCTTGGCCTAATAGGATTTAATCTACTAACTATGGCCTCTTGTGAGCCAGAAAGGCATATCACACCTTTGAGTTTGTTTCCATGGTACTTCTGTTCCCACTGGGTGGTGAGAATGTTGAAATATCGTGGCTGCTCAAAAAACCGAAGATAGCGAGTAGAGATTCGGGAAGGAAAAATTCTTTCAAATTGACCACGACGAGAAAACTCATCTTCCATCTCCACCAAAACCCGAACATCATCTGGTGTCAAGACATCCAGCACAGACGCATAGAAGTCCTGTGCCCAAGGGATAGGGAGAAGGACAATGCGACAGACACTGAGAGACTCAGGTGGGCACTGAGACAAGCAGCTGGGTGGGGAGCAAGCTCGGGTGCTCTAAGTCTCCAGGACTCCCATGGGACCACAAACGACACCTGATCTGAGCTATGCTAGTCTCTAAATCCAATGAACTCAACTCCTAGAGGAAGATGCTCTGCCTAGAGCCAAGGAGTCACTTGGGCTGCGTGTGTTGAGTCAAGGCTAGCACCCAGCAGCCCAGATCTGGCAGTCCGTGCCTCTGCCTTTCTCACACTCAGACCCCATACCTGCTTTGAGAAGCTCAAGCCTCCTAGGTCTGCAATGGCTCTTGGGAAAAAGTTCAAAGGGTTAATGGTTTTCCCAAGAGTGAGCCAGTAAAGTACAGCAATAAGGGCATGGCGACAACCATCCATTTTGCCAGAAAGATACACATGTCAACAAATCTCTGTGCTCAACACCATCCCACTTCTTGGTAAGAAACTCTGGTCTAGACAGGAAAGCTCATCTCCTTGGAGTCGATGATGCTTGACTGAGGGCTGCTGGTAACTAGAGGGAAGATAAATTTCCTACCTGGTCAGGAATTTTCTGGGTCAGGTAATAGGCTTTCTTCATCTTCTGTGCAGTGAAGTGCTCTGGAGTCATTTGACATTTGTCTCTAGGAGAGCTTGGCAGGCTAAGGCAGATGTAGACAAGAAACAAGACAGGTCAGCAGCTTCCTGTGCCGTCAAAACTCAGAGGATCTAGTGCAAGACTCCTTCCCAGGCACGGATGAAGACACAAGGAGGTACTTGTCCCTTTACCAGATCACTCCCACGTGCACTACATTCAAACAGCTGTTACACATGGCTAAGTGCCCACAATGACCAGAAGAGGCAAGGCTCCCTAATTAGACAGAAGCTGGAGTGAGCCTGCTCAGGGGATGCGTCAGTTATCACTCTCTGGAGACCAAGTTCTACTGCATGCAGGACCCTATGTAAGGGACTTTCCTCCCTGGTACTTCAGTTTCATTATCCACATCACTATGATTGCTATATCATTTTTATATATTTTTTTTAACTTTTTGAGTGAAACATAGTAAAACTCTAGAACTCAGGATGGCTAGGAACTTACTAAGTAGTCCAAAACTAGTCTTGATTTCAGGTCAATCCTCCTGGCTCCTGATTTATGGGATTAGAGAGATGGATCACCACATGGCTACAGTCACTGAGATATGAAAATGGCTAGGAGGAGAACTGGAGCGATAGCTCAGTGGTTAAGAGCACCAAGCACTCTTCTGAAGGCCATGAGTTCAAATCCCAGCAACCACATGGTGGCTCACAACCATCCATATTGAGATCTGATGCCCTCTTCTGGTGTGTCTGAAGAAAGCTACAGTATACTTAGATATAATAAATCTTTAGGCCAGAGTGAGCAGAGCCGGAGTGAGCAGGGCCGACCAGAGTGAGCAACCACATGATGGCTTACAACTATCAGTACAGCCTCAGTGTACTCATATCTGTATATGAAATAAATAAATAAATAAATAAATAAATCTTTTAAAAGAAAGAAGGAAGGAAGGAAGGAAGGAAGGAAGGAAGGAAGGAAGGAAGGAAAGAAAGAAAGAAAGAAAGAAAGAAAGAAAGAAAAAGGCTAAAAGGCCAGGGAGATGGCTCAGTGGGTAAGAGTGCTTACCACTAAGACTGAGGACCTGAGTTCAACTTGGGGGACATGTGTCTGGTCCCCAAAGAAATTCTTTTTCTCAAAGTTAGGCATTTAGACAGAAGGCTTGAAGAACGTTACTACTTGCTAAAAAAGGCGTCCTTCTCCTTACCTCTGGCAAAAGAGCTCTATTAGCTCCTTCATTAACATGACTCTGGTGCTGATTCACTTGTCAGGTCAGTGCTAGCCTCTAGTCTTATTCAGTTGTGTTCACAAGACCCACCCAGGCCCACAAACTCTCCACTCTCCATGGGACCACAGAACCTTGCCCCATCACTTCTCTCTGCTTCCCCGGGAGACAGCCATGGCACTTCAGAATAAACTTCTCCCTTTTCACCCATGGAGCAGCTTTTCTTTACTGAGATCCCTTCCAAAAGCCTCGCTGCTCCGAGCCAGCCTGCTGGTCTTACTCTCCCCTTCCTAAAGTGTATATGGATCATTTGTTTCTGCTGGCTTTTGCCACCCACTATATTTGGCCTCATTTCAAGGTCTAGAGTCTACCGCTCCTCATCTCTTGGCTTCCCCGTCTGCTAGAGTCTACTGTGTGGCCATATTGGTCTGCTGGGTAAGTGTCACCCTGGAGCATCCTGCTTTGTCTACTATTACTACAAAAGCTGCACCAGTGCACCAGGAAGCTCCCCTCACTCCCACTACGTCCCAGCCACAAGGACAACAAACACCTTTCCTCTGGTTTGGAACACTTCTTTTTGACAAGGTTCCCAATCTGTTGGGGACACCCCAGATGGAAATTCTCATCACAACACTTTATCCACCTCAGCTCAGCTAGTTTTCTCTCACCTCCCCCTCACCTCCCCCTAGGAACTGCAGCTCTTGCTACAGTCCCATCTATGCTATCTCCTGCTGTCTGCTGTCTCTTCTTTGAGCTCTCCAAGGCCTCTCATTCCTCAGGCAGAGCCCAAGCCATCTGGGCTACTACATGTTCTCAGCCGGAACTTACAACAGAGATTCCCTCCTGCGGAACTTCGTTTTATGATCCTCTCTCTCCTCCTCAGACTACAGACTACTTGGAATCAATACAGATCAATGGTCAAAGACTGTATGCTCCATTTTCAAATTCTCTCATAAGGTAACAACTTCTGCCACTGCACAAATGATCCCCAATCTCTTATATCTAAACTTGGTCTGTCCTATACTTCCAAGACTCTTATCTCTAAGTTTTTTCTACTTCCCACTCCTAGGGAAAAAAAAAAAAATCAGTCTTAAAAAAGAAAAAAGGCTTAGTCAAAAAAAAATCTATACATGGATAATCTTAATTTACAACTTAATATATATGGGATTCAACTCTTGTTTAGAGTATGTAACTTGTATTAATTCTTGTTTAAAAGAAACAGATCTACTTTAAAAAAAAAAGTAGGTATTTTAAAAAGTAACCACAAGGTTGGCAGTCATCTTTACTAAGGTCAGAGAATATACATGTCACGTGACTTTGTCATCTTAAGTAACTATATGGTATAAACTAACTAAGGCAACACCTGTAGTGAGGATTTTGGTTTCTTTGAATATTATGGGAATGTTTTTGTTTTAACCCCGGCGTGGCTATGGGGCTGCTTCTAACCATCCACAGCAGCTGGCTGACTTGCCTCATGCTCTAACAGGAGTGTGATTTTTGCCAGCTGTACACAGTTTCTATGATTGTGTCATTTAGAACTCTGTGAACTTTTCAGAGGGTCTGTAAATGCTAGGGCCTTCAAGGTGGGGTGGGTTGTTAGGTGTCTGCTGAGACTTGGTTGTGGTTTGTTAAGCAGTCATAGGCAATGAAGAAACAACAGAAGCCATTAGCCTTGCCACAACAAACTCAACTCCTCTAATCAGCAGGAATTCATTTTTGGCATCATCCCCTTT
>JADRCD010171375.1:0-10401 GCA_019843815.1 Montemys delectorum
AAATGACCCAGCCATTCCTCCAGAGAAACCTGCTCTCTGATATTCATTTGTATGTATCTATTTGAAATAGCTAAGAAATATAATCAGCCAAGATACCTATCAAGTCATACATGAATGATAAAAATGTGCCACACGCGCACGATGGAGTGTGCTGTAATTTTGAAGGGCTCTGTAACAGGCTTCACCACCACCCCCACCCCACCCCCGGCAAACATGGTGCATACAGGTTTTGCCCCTTATGTTTTCCCCTTGCTAAAAACTATTAGGTTACATTCCTAAAGCAAGCCCCCAAGGTCTGTTTCCTTATTTAGCTACCGACTCATCCTTTCGGCTGACCACCGAGGTCCAACTGTTGCGTTTTTATAAAACGTGGTGTAATAATTAGGGAGGGAGCATCTCAGCAGCCTGGCCAAGGTTTCTCCTGAGAAATCAAGCCACGCGATAGGCCTAGTATACGAGGAAACGGATTGAGTGACGAGAAGGGGACCTGGGGAAGGGAGTAGAGACAGAGGAGGTGGGACAGAGAAGGCCAGAAAGAGAAGGATGAGACCTACAGGAACATATAGGAGAGAGAGGGGGGAGAGGGGAGCTTGATGTGGGAAGAGGAGAGGAAAGCCAAGCAATCCTTGTTATAGGACTGGCTCTTGGCTGGGACCTGGCAGATAGCTGTTGCTAGGTAACTGTTGGGCAGAGCCTAAAGGAAATGATAACACCAATGATCAAAACACAAAGGTCCAGCTATCAAAACTCATTATTTTTTTACTAGCCTAATTAAACACCCCATCAGAACTTACCAAGGGGTCCTAGCTCATTCTAACACAGACCTCCCCTTCCCCCACTCCGTTCAAACTAACCCTTGCAAAGTTATTTGCTGCTGTTTCTGCCCGATGCAGATTGAGCCACCTTGTCTCTTTGCCTTGCGTAAGAAAGGATTTCTTTTCATTTGGTTTGTGCTTGGAAATTGGTGTTTGGGTGTGGTCTGTGCCTAATCCGGGGTCTAGAGGTGAGTACCCCCCCACACACACACACAGTATTCACAGATAAATGAACGGAACCAGGCAACAGTATGCTTAGAGCATTAACTTAGACTTGGAAAGATGCATCTCAGCATTAGATACTTACATTGATGCGTTTAATCTGGAATAATTATGGGAGAGCTAGAAAAGGAGCATTGGGTGGGGGGTGTCTTAAAAGAGGAGAAATCACATAATTTAGGTGATGGAAAAGGAGAAAGGGGAAATTTTCAGGGTAGAAAGTTTAAGGAGGGGAATGGGAATATAGGAGATGAAGAAGGAGGGAGAAAGAGATAACTAAAACCAAAGATGTACAAAAAAAAAAAAAAAGGAATATGGAAACTTCCTGCTTTGTAAATCGCTTTAAAATATAAGGGGCTGGTAAGATGGATCAGCAGGTAAGAGCACTGACTGCTCTTCCGAAGGTCCCGAGTTCGGATCCCAGCAACCACATGGTGGCTCACAACCACCTGTAATGAGATCTGACCCCATCTTCTGGTGCATCTAAAGAAAGCTACAGTGAATTATGCTGGAGCGAGCAGGGCCAGCAGAGGTCCTGAGTTCAATTCCCAACAGCAACACATAGGATAGCTCACAGCCATCTGTACAGCTACAGTGTACTCATATACATAAAAAAGAAATAAATGAAATAAATCTTTTTAAAAAAACATAAGTCAAAAAGACAGTCAGAAGGGAGACATCTGGTGTGTCTGGCTAATGCTGCTCCTGAAACCCAAGACTCATTAATGTGAAATACTTTCTTATGAATTGTTGGTCAGAGATGCCCTAGTAGCTCCCAAATAACACAGAATCTTTTCATTCTTCTCGCTTGCCCACCAAACTAGTTTATAAGGACTCTGTGGCCGAAGACTCTGCGCACTGTGGTTCCAGGTATAGAAAAATCAAGCTGTAACTGAGTTGAAAGCTTCCTAGCTTTCATAGTGCCAAAATGTTTCTATGCAGGTTATGGGGGACAAAAGGCACTGACAGTCTTACCCACATTTGAACTGCAATACCAATCTACGAGGCAAAACGTGCCAGCTGGTACAAGAGTGGTACAGATGCTGTAGAGACAGCCACCCACTCTCCAGTTGGACCCCTGGCTTGGTCTGTGGAGGGATTTTAAACATACGTAAAACCCAGTCAGAAACCCGTAACTGAAGAAGCCTCAGGTCCTAGGGGTAAACTTACTACTGCTGTTTAGCTAAACTATCATGGTGCCCAGCTGTTGTTTAAATGTTTGTGTTTACACCCGTAATTAAATGTTACCCGTATAGCTACAGAAGCCTACTTGCAGTGAACAGTGTGAATAGACCTAAAAGGGACATTTATGCCACCCCTTGTAAGGCTTGGGGACCATCATAGAAGAAGGAGCAGAGAGAATGTAAATCAGAAAACAGCTAGAAAGCCAGTGAGATGCTGACCTCTGGGCATGATCCACCCGGTGTAGTCATGACCTCATAGCAGCTCTGGCTGCCTGTAATCAGCCTTCACAAAGCTGAGCTCCCAAAACAACAGGGAGGCACTCACGAGACCCCGCCTCCCCCCAAATTAGGTACTGATAAATTTCTGGGGTAGGAGCAGTCGTCATTAACTATGTATACACTCAGGAGTCCACAGGGTTTCGGTGGGTAGTCTTGAATCCCGGTTAAGCCAAGTGTATCTCAAAAAAACAAACAAAACCATACAGACACAAAACCAAAACCCACAACTGTGGGTAAGAGACCTGCTGCAAAGGCAGTAGTAAGAATGGGAAAGAGATTGGAGAGAATGGGGCTTATGGGAATTAAATGTACCTTGTTCATATATGAAATTGTCAAAAAAAAACAAATTTAAAAAATCAATAGAAAAATGTAATCACAGGAATAAACAAGTATATTTCAAAATAAAATAAAAATCATAATTAAACTGTTTTTAAAAATTACAAATTTGGCTGGTCACAGGGTCAAATACCTGTAATCTCACTACCAGGAAGCTACACAACAGGGTTACGAGTTTGGAAACAAGTCTAGGCTATTTAATGTCCTCCAGACTAGCATTTAATAAAAGTTATTTAAACTGGCTTCAGGGGTTGCAAGTCTGATTGATAGCTTTGAAAGACTGTGGGCTGTGGTGAGATCTGTATGTCTAGAAGCTAATGATCTGTCAATCACATTTTCAGGCCAGGGATGTAAGCTCTTACCCTAGCGCTTTGGACGCTGTGGAAAGAAAAGCACAGGACTTTCATAAAAACTTAAGTAGTTTTCAATAATAATGGAAATATTTCCATTTCAAATGTATACATATTCCATACACCTCTTGTCACTGAACTTCTCATACCTAAATAAATGCATTTTACTGCAAATTTTTCAGCAGCTATCTTTAGTCTAGAAATGGAAAATCATCCCCTGCTCCCAGAGAGTCATTTAAAGATACCAGGGCCTAACATCCCTTGTTTTAAAGAAACAAATACCTTCAAAATTGGTTCCTGATAAACATGAGATTCTGGGATCTTGAAACAACTGTAAGCAGTCTCTTAGCAGTCCCTTTGATCTTTTGTGTATCGTGGACGATGGGAAATTACAGCGCTGCAGGTGCTTCACAGGCTCCGGTGAAGCCAACAGCAATGCCTCTACTTCCTGTGGCAAAACCTTCTTTGTCCTTAATCCAAACAGATCCACACATTAAACAACCTTTGCTACTATGTGGGAAAAGATCCAGACCGTGAATTTAGGAGGCACACCTGCTTTAGCATCTGCCTTTGAGGAAGCAGAGAAAGCAGTGCCTTGAAACAGCTTTTGAAACTGCTTGTCTCCATTCTCGCTGTCCAGATTCCTTGTGGAAGTTGCAGCAGTAGGCAGGGATGGAGCTGAGCGCCAGGGCTGCTACTGAATTGACCTCTTCACCCTGAATTGTGAGAGACATTCTTTTGTTCTGGTGCATGAGCACACTTACCCAACTCGAACATCCTGGGGGGGGTGTGGGTATTCTAAGACTAACTAAATCTTTAAGAGGATTTTTTTTCATTCTGTAAGCCATTCCCTCTCTCTCTCTCTCTCTCTCTCTCTCTCTGTGTGTGTGTGTGTGTGTGTGTGTGTGTGTGTGTGTGTGTGTGTGTCTGCATGCGTGGTTTTTAAAGATGCTTCCTGCCTGAGTTTTTGTTCTATGTATAACAATGAAGGGTTTTGTTTTGTTTTGTTTTGCTTTGCTTTGCATTATTTGAGACAGGGCCTCCAGTATGCATCCAGAGCTGGCTTTGAACTTGTGACCATCCCATCTCATCCCCCAGAGAGATAGAATTACAGATATGTACCTGCTTTCATGTCTAGCAGAAAAAGGGGTTTTAACAACCATGTTAACCCAACCAGCATTTGAATAACCTGCTCAGATTTGGTGATGAAATGAGATGTTAATTCTGATAGCCAAAGGTTTCTCTTCCAGTCTTTAATGCCTGTTGAGGAACCAATTCTTATTACCTTCCTTCCCAGGAACTTCCATAGCCAAGTACACACAAAACTATGGTGCTTGTTATGGGAGGAGCTGAGTTTGCCCGGGCTTGGAAAATAAGCTCCTGCTAAGAGAAGTCAGAACTGCCAGCCCATGTTTTCATTCCTCTCAAGAACTGGCTGACAGCTCTATAGCTGGAGTGGGACTGGTTTGCTTGAAAGCTTGCTCTGCCATTTATTGGCTGACTGGATCTCTTTTGCTCTCCAAATTCAGTTCTCTCATCTGTCAAACAAGGACTAAAATAGCATTTGACACTTAGGGCGATAATGAATATTCAAATGAGAAAATTGTCCAATGCCTAGAACACAGCGCACTTCGTCTTACATGGAGCTCATTTCATTTTGCACCCTGCATGGAAGGACCAGACCTAAACACAAGGTCCCCCTCTTACAGGAATCCTTAGAGCACTATGTCCTGTCAGCCAATAGTTCTAAGAAGGAGTTGCCATAGGTCATTCATGAAGACAGAAGTCGTGGTTGTAATGGGGAAGGAGGGGCAAGACCCAGAGAGTGTTACAGGGAGCTAAGGAGAATCAAGAAACAATAAGTTAAATAGATATAGTGGTGCTTTGGAGGCTGAGACAAGAAGTTAATAAATCTTGAGACAATTCTGACCTACGTAGCAAGGCCCTGTCTCAAAAATAACAACAATAAAACTGTGCTAATACTGACCTGACAAACAAAATATCCTCACTGGTTCAATAGTAGCATGACTGTGATGAGAGGGAAGCCAACCACTTCCTGGTTGGATTTGAGATCCTCTCCACCAGAGAATCATGGCTATCATCATTATAAACCTGATCAAAAGCCATGGGTATGTGACTATCATTATAAGTCTGATCAAAAGCCATGGGTGGAAAGGTCATGGGTCCTAGGAAGACCTGATCATGATGTTCTGCTTAATGCATGTGTTAAGATGACATCTAAATATTCGTGTCAGACTCATTGATTAGTGCTGCACTAAGCCTCCCCAGAGAAGCTTCTTTGTACTGCGAGCAGCAGTGAATGCATGGACTCCTAGTTACTGGAATGAGAATAAGTGACTTGCAGCATTTACTCCTAACTAAGACGTTGACATCATCCCCTCTAGGGCTCCGGGAACAGAGTGCTCGAAGCAGAGAAGATGGAAATGCAAGTGCAAATATGGGAGGAATGCAGTCAGACAGTGTCTTCTGGACACGGCATGGCCAGTGCACTCACGAACTCACAGCAGCTGTGCTTCCTTGCACAAGGAGCCTGGCAATAACCCATTGTAGATGGGGAAGGTGCTCATGAGACTCACCCCCACCTGAGTAGATATATAAGCAGTTAATGTGTACTGGAGGAGGGAAAGTCATAGTTCCTAGTGGGATAGCCACTGGCAAGTTGCCCTGGCCTAGTAAATAACACCAACTTATGCTCATGGAAGCAACTCTGATTAAATACACACACACACACACACACACACACACACACACGTATGCACACACATATGCACACAGACATACACATTCTCACAAACACACACCCAAGAACATGCACCCACAGACACCACACACACACATACACACACGTACACACATGCACATAGAAACATACACACACAGATACATGCATGCACAGACACACATGCACAAACATGCCCACATGCACAGACACAGACACAATTGCACACACATGAAGATACTCACACACAACATATACATACACACTGGCACACACAAATGCACACACACATTCATACATGCACAGACATGCACACACACAAGCACAAATGCACATACATGAACATGCACTTATATGCACACACATATACACACAGGCACACACACACACATGCACACACATACAAGAAAGCAAGAGAAGGGTTAGTTGAGAAGAAGGGATGCAGTTTAACAGGGGTGGAGAGGAGAGGAGAGAGAACAGTGGAGTGTGAATATGATCAAAAGTTTGTGACTGAGAACATAAACAGCAGATGAGTCAGTTTAGTTAGGATGCCTGCTCCTTGTTTAGAATCCCTTTTCCACATGCATGCTTCCTCCAGGCAGACACCATTCAGAGAAAAATGACATGGCATATGTGCCTTCCCTCACTGAAATCACTAATATGGTTGCTGGCTTGATGTTTACTTGGTTCTTCTAGTCATACAATGGGACATAACTATTGGTGCAAGCAAAACATTATACCTTTCCCATATCTTAGAAGCAGAGATCCATCAACAACCACAGTGATAAAGATTGGAAGATGGGCATTTGGGGGAATGTGTTCTGTCATGAGAAGTGAGGCCATCATGAATGAGAACTGATGTTCTTACAAAAGGAAGGAAGGGAGGGAGGGAGGGAGGGAGGGAGGGAGGGAGGGAGGAAGGAAGGAAGGAAGGAAGGAAGGAAGGAAGGAAGGAAAGAAGGACAAAGAATCCAGAGAGATCTCTTAGTCCTCTGTCAAATGCAGACATGGTAAGAATTCAGATGTGTGAAGCTCAATAGAGTGTCCTCCCCAGAGCTAGGCTACACTGAACCCTGATTCAAACCACCAGCCTCCAGAATGGTGAGAAATGAATTTCTGTTGTTTGAGACACCCAGTCTATGCTATATTCCTATAGTAGCCCTACCCAATATAACTGGGCACGCGTCATGTACAAAAAGTAACTCTTTAGAGAAGCAGCAAAGAATACTTAAGGACCTTAAAAGAAAAGCTAAATACCTACTAAGTAAGGGGTTGAGACTGGAGACCATCTATCCTATCTATGGGAGAGTTTCAGATCTTGTGCAAGTCTTAAACAGGTGATCCTGGCAGCTGAGAGTTCGTAAGTACGGCAGCCATGTCATGTCCAGAGGACAGCATCTTACAGCTCTCCTCCCCATCCTCTGCCTTTTCCTCTTCTTCGTTGCGTCTTAGTGGAGTGCTGCGGTTTAGATGTTTTGTTTGGGGCTGAACACTTAGTCTCCCACTCACAACATTCTCTGATCACTGCTGCCCACTGCAAAAAAGAAACTTTTCTGACCACAGTTGACATCTTCAGGGGAGAGAGACTTGCCGTTTTTGGAGCCTGTGACCTCTGATAGGAGTCCCATGTTCCAGTACAACCACACACTCAAAAAATAGGGGGCAGTACAAATTGGACTTGGTGGGTTACATTTAGAGAGAGAGAGAGAGATGAAGTTGGGAGGGGGACATGTTGGGAGAGGTTTGTGGGGGTGTTGAGGGGTAACTAAGGGTAGATAATATCATGTGCCAATTCTGAAAAATAAAGAATCATGTATGCGATTCTGAAAAATAAAGAAAAAATAAAACAAGTTTCAAAAGACCAGAGTTCTGAATGGAAATTCTGAAAGGAAGGTCAGATCTTCCCCAAGCTCATCGGCAACATCTATAATATGTACTAAGAAGCACAATTTATACACTTGGAACTCTGTTTCTACTTTTGAAGGGAAAATAAGTGTTTGTGACTCAGTACTGAGGCTTGGAAATGAGTTTAAAAGCATATTATAGTTGGCAAGAGGTTAGTTTCAAGTTGGTTTAAATTGATTTAAACACAGTAACTGTAAATCCCTCAAAAATTTAATTATGCTACTATAGTTTAGATCTTGACTGTTTCCCAAAGGCCCGTGGGTCAAAGGCTGAGTTTCTAACCTTAATAGATAGCATCTAGGAGGAGGCAATTAAGCTATTAGGGTGATGTCCTGGAAGCAGATACTGGAATCCAAACCCTTTCCCTCTCCCCTTTTCCCAGGTGGTGGCTAAGGGCAGCTCACTAGCTCCTGTTGTGACATTATGTGCTGCCATGGATCCAAAACAATAGAGCCTCAATGGTCCTCACAGAAACTTCTGAAACCCTGAACTAAAACAAATGTCTCCCCACCCTAATATTTATCTTAGGCATTTTGTCATGGTGACCAAAGGTTGACGAACACATACACAAACCAGTATGGAGGAAGGGAGGATAGAATCCGGGATTTTCCTTCAGTTCAGGCTTTCGTCCACAGCAAGTCTTGTCAGTACAATCATTTGTCCTCTCTATTTCCTTATATGCCTATTTTAGAGTAGTAAAAGATTATGGTAGTAAGGAATTAGGGTTATTTTATCATAAACTTCACTTACGTTGTTGCATGAGGTTTGCACTCCCTCTTCCCTAAGTAGATGTATTCTTGTGGGAGGAGTCATTCTTCATTCTGCCTCTCCACAGCTGGCTGACTGCACGGCTTATGTTCAGGAAAGAACAGATGGCTCCAATTATTACTTAGCAGCCATGGTGTGAAGAAAGAGTTTCTTCCGTATGAAAGCTTCTTAAAGTTGCCATGCTCACTGTTTTTGAAACATGGCTGGAACATCAGGAAAAGTGTCTATTAAGAAGGCTTGGGTGAGGGCACTGAATGACCTTCTGCTTCTGTCTGCCTGGCTCGTCTATGAGTAAATCCAAAGCAGAAAGCACCTCAACTCACTGGTAAAAGGATCATAGCAAAAAGGTGTGTGGTAACTGCACTGAGGGGACAACGAAGCTGCAAAGCCACGGTGCGTGTTTCTTTCTTCTCTCTGTCTTAGTCCCGTGCTGAATCCAAAGCAGCTACCACAAAAATGTTGAAACCCCTTTCAACAGTCCCTAGACTAGTGGAAGAATTTTCCACTTCTTTCTCTTTTTTTGTTTTTATTGGTTACCACTGTCTTGTCCTCACCCGCACCATTTGGTAGTACCTATCACCCAGCTCTGCTAGTGACTCAGCTCAGCGCACACCCCTTGCCTTTTCCTTCCTGAAGTATTAGAACCGCCTCCTAGTGCACTCTGGCCGGTTGACCAGGTGGCAAGTACACTGAGTGTGACTGCCTACTACCCTGAGTAGCTCCTCATATAAACTAAGGGGTTGTGTTGTTGTTGGTGGTGGTGGTGGTGCTGTTTTGTTTTCACTTGTTTTTACTTATATAAAACATCAGCTAGGTTGATGTGCTTCCAAAAAAAACAGGAAAAAAAATGCCATGGAGTTTTGCACATTGGGAACAGATTTTATTCTGGTGGGCTCATTTATAGATACTATATTGGAGTCTATTAAGACAGGGCCCCATAAGGGATGGGCTAGACAATCACCTATTAGCTGAGGCCACCTGAGACAGAGAACCCCAGGTTGACAGAGCATGGCAGCTGCCTCTGCCGCAGAGTTGACTCACATGAGCCAGGGAAGGCTCAGCACTCAGGAATGGAATGAGCAAGGCTGCGTGTCCACAGCCGGTGGATGGAAGCAGCTGCTGGGCAGGAATCTCATTTTGGCCCCATTTACCTCACAGATAGACATAGAAATCTACTCTCCCAGTCCCTCCCTCACAGCTGCACCACACAAGGACACTGTCAGACAAGAACAAGCGAGGGAAGATGAACCATTTCATCTTCCATTTGGAACAGGAATCGTTACCTCCCTATGCTTAAAGGAAAAGTGGAGAGAGGACAGGAAGGGAATGGAAAATGTGTTAGTCACTATTCCTGTAGGGGTTTAAGTAGCACATAGCTGCTTCAAGAATAGGGTCTTTACTATAATAGAGAAAATATATGCACTATATATATTCATATCTTATACATGTGTATAAAACACATTTATTTATATAAACTTACCATGTTAAAGAGTACAGGAACTATATAAGCTATAGGTTATGTAACATATATAAGTTTGTATTATGTAAGTTATACAACGCATAAACAGCTGTCTAAACTGCCTACTCCACAGCTCTGCTTTTTCTTTCAGGACATCTGCCTAGTAACTGAAAGAGTTAAAGTAAGCAGCAAAAAATACTGAATATTTACCCAGTATTCTGCATAGAAGACAAAAATGAACTATTATAATCTTGAGTTTAAAGAATTACTGTTATGTTTTATAAAATGGCAGTTGCTGTGCAGCAGAAGAGAGCACCTCAGTGGACCCTGCCAGGGCGTCCGTGAA
>JADRCD010171380.1:0-10507 GCA_019843815.1 Montemys delectorum
ACAAAGAATAGCAAATCCCAAGAGATTCTGTATGGTCACCCTCCCTGCCTTCTGGCACCCTTCCAGACTCTTACTCCATGCCCTTCACTTTCTTGATTTTCTGACAATAGCTTTCCCTTCTCCTTTAGACTATGCTTACTAGTCACATTTTCAAATGTGTTATAAAGTGAACTTCAGCATACTCAGTTCCATCATGACAGGGTAGAAAAGGGTATCACTGATGGCTGAAGTGTTGGTGCAGTTGTGATACATGTTGTATCTGGATTATTACATCATCCATGAGCCTATGAACCATGAACCAGTGTCAATAATGGTAGATGCCTACCTCTTAGTACATGTACAATAAATCATAGCTCTTAGCAAATGTATAGCAAGTGCTAACTGGTATAATGTCACAAAAATAGCCTGAAAATAGAAATTGTGATATGGAGGGAAGTTGTAGTTAGAGTTTATGAAGCGTGACATTTGAGCTGAATATTGGAGGATGCAAATAATTTTGGAAGAAAATTATCAAGGCAGGGAACAATGAAGAGGGAAAGATGCCAAGACACTTCATTGCTTGTTTCCATATTACCTAACACAGAGAGTGACAGAATTGAGATTAGGTTCTAATAAAGCAAGTGCAAACATTTCGTGATGAGGGATGGAAACTGAACACCATTCAAATGCCAAGGATTAATCTTTTTAAATTAGAAAGATCAAAATATTAGAATGTGAAAATACTGGGACAGAAGCAAAACAATGAGATCAGTTAAAATGCTGTTGCTATGGCCTAAGTATTCCCTTAACTACGTGATGTTTCCTAAATCAGAAGGAACAGAGAGTGGGTTTCTGCATTTGAAGACCAGATGTTTAAAATACCTAGGCTTACCCAAAGGCCATTTTATTCATGAATTTCTACATCTAAAACACATGTTCCTCTCTTTAACACCCAGTTCAAGATACCCAGGGGGAAGAAACCATTCAAAAGTGGGCTTCCTATATTCAGGCCCTACTAATAGATAGCAGATCTGCCTTAATGCCCCATATCTAGGATTTACCAGAAGTTCCTTAAGCCACACCTGGCATATCAAAGACTGGTACCAGAAGGATACTTTCTTTCTTATTATTTATCATTTGCCTTTTCCCAGGATGGCTTTTAAGGCAACGTACCCTGGGGTATAAATGAATACAGCCTACGATTCTCTTGAGAAATGAAAGACTACCACAAAGAAAGCAGCCCTAAGTTATAGGCCCATCCTAGATTACTGGAGTCAGAATTTCATCCTCTGGGAAATACACAGACTTACCTTTTTTGTTCTTTATAATGAGGAATGGCAAAGGAATAAAGTAAAGGATTAGATTGAAGGAGATTTGAGCTCAGCTAAGCAAAGATGAAAAAGACTAAGATGAAGTTCTGGGCCCAGAAAGAGTGGATGGCAGGAAGCAATTCAGTGAGCACAGAGCAAAGTTGTACAAAAGAGAAGTAAAGTTTTTAAAAGTAAAGGAGAATATGAAAAGAAACCTACAGGAAATATAAAATGAAATGAATCAAAATTCCATGATTTAAATAGAAGCTGAGATGCTGATTCTAAAGTGTTTCGAAAAATATAGAACTGACAGAAAAAAAAAAAACCTCAAAAATACTTGTGCAAAGCATTGGACTTATATTATATGATGTCTAGATTTATTGGTAAGCTATTCATGCTATACGCCATACAATATATTTAGCCTAGAAATAAGTATGTAAGTTAGACAGACTAAAGTTCATACTGTCATCTATGCATATATGATCACTGATTTTTTTTATCTAATTGTTTTATGTGTGTGGATGTTTTGTCTACATGTATGTCTGTGCATCATGTGTGCATAGTTTCTGCAGAGATAAGAAGAGAGTGTCACATCTCTTGAGACTAGAGTTACAGATGATTGTGAGTCACCATGTGGGTGCTAAGTATTAAACCCACATTGCAAGAAAACCCTACAGATTCTTAACTGCTGAGCCATTCCTCCTGCCATTCTTCCTCTCAGTTCATTTTTTTACAAAAATGTAAAAGCAATGCAATTAGGGAAAATTTAATAATTTTATTAGTAAATGATGCTAGAACAGATAGATGATAGATAGATAGATAGATAGATAGATAGATAGATAGATAGATAGAAATAATCAATAGAAGGCAAATAGTTATCAGACTATATCTTGAACATATAAATTTTAACTCAAAATTAATTATAAATTTAAATATAAAACCTGTAGAAAGTAGTAAAATAGCAATGTTTAATATTGAGCTAAAAAGTCCTAAAACACAACAGTGAAATTATCTTTTGTAGAAGAAAACTTGATGAGTTATACCTTTTCAAAATTAAGAGACTTAGTTTTTAAAATAAATTATTAAAACAAGAACTCGAATGAGACTACACAAAAACATTTTAAAGTCACATCTTATAAAGGACTTATTTATAGAATATGAGAAATTCTTTCAACCAAATGACCAAAACCCAAAAGATATGTGCCAGTTGTTTATCCAATCACCTGTTGGATATTTGATAGAAACTGTGATAAGATTTGAATACAGACTTAAATAGTGGTAGATAACACATAACGACTTATGTAAGTTTATTGGCCAGTGGTAAAGCCACAGAGAGATACTATGGCCCGTGAGCAGTATTACTCCATGCCCTCAGTTCCTGCCTTTACCTTCCTGCCTTGGGTTTCTGTCCTGGCTTCCTGTCATGATGGACTGGATTAGGACAGGTACACTAAAAAAACCCTTTCCTACCTAAGTGTATTTTGGTAACAGTGTTTAATTATAGCAATAGAAATCCTAAAGCAAGGATTTACCCAACAAATGTTGGCAATAAGACAGAAAAAAAAGAAGAACTCTACACAATGGTAGTGTATGAAAAGTGGTACATTTGCTTTGGAGAATAGTTTATAGGAAACTGGAGAGATAGCTCAGCAGTTAAGAATGAGTACTTCTCACACAGAGAACCCACATGAAGTTCCCAACAGCCCGGTCAAGCAGCTCACAACCACCTGTAAATCATCTTCTTCTAGACTCCATAGGTGCCTGAACATTTGTGTGCACAAACACACATACACACATGCACACACACAGACACACACACACACATACACATACGCATATACAACATAGACAAAACCACATACATACATACATACATACATACACATATACATATAATACATGTAGATGTACACATACATATATATCTACATATTAAAAATATATATCTTTAAAAAATAAAATAGCTCAGGCCATGGACATTAACATGGCTTCTGGTTCACACAGCAGCCAAGGGCCATGTTTATGTCTGTGATCTGTACTGCCAGCATAAACCATGATGAGATGGCCATGTTGATGTCTATGGTCTGTACTGCCAGCATAGACTATGCTGGGGTCTGTGGCACATGCTGACACCAGAAGCCATATGGATGTCTGTTGCTAGGACCATGTGGAAGTTCATGATCCATGTTCCTTCTGATTATAAAGGGCAAGGAAGCTACTTTTGAAGTTGTATGGATGACTACAGATGCACAGTTGAGAAAGAGAGTCATAGAAGATTTCTGGGAGAATCCCTACCCTCCCCATGCTCTAAAACAACAACAGCCTACACAGGAAGCAATTAAAGAGAACTCATAGAATTGTGAAAAGGATGGTGGAGTGTAGCTCTCCACAGTTGATGGCATCTGATGGGGATGAAGGTAGGAAAGGACTCAGTTTTCTATGAGATGCCCACTGAAAGTTTAACCATGCTCCAGCAAGTATTTGGACAACACAAATTGGACTTTTGCTTTTTTTTCTTTCTGCTTTTTTTGGGTAGGATTCACAAGGATGGAGAGACAGACCTGGGATACTGAGAAGTGAGTGATCAGGGTGCATTATGTGAAATTCCCAAATAATCAATAAAAATATTATGTTGGAAAATTATTATTTAATAAAAAATAAATAAAATGTTCAGCTTCTTGTACCCACCACATGGTCATGAATGTACTCCTAGATCTTTACCCAACAGAAATGGAAGATAATAAATGCTGATAACTGTTTCATAGGCAGACACTAACAGAGCCTAAACATCCAAAAGGTGACTGATAAGTGGTTACACATCTATACAACAGAATACCATTTAGCTGTAAAAATAAACGAACGTCTGATAAATGAATTTTACAATAGCTGTGCTGAGAAAAAAATATAGTAAATCCATCCTATTGCTTCATTTATGGAAAATTCTAGAACATCAAACTAATTCAGTGATAGCAGATCAGTGGTTTCCTCAGGACAGACATGAGGCTTAGGTCAGAAGAATCACACATAGCACAGCAGTGAATATATCGGTGTGATGGTTTATGCATGGTTGGCCAAGGGAGTGGCACTATTAGGAGATATGGCCTTTTTGGAGTAGGTGTGTCACTGTGGGCATGGACCTTAAGACCCTTGTCCTATCCACCTGGAAGCCAGTCTTCTCCTGTTTGGCTTCAGAACAAAATGTGGAACTCTCAACTTCTCCTGTACCATGCCTGCCTGGTCACTGCCATACTCCTGCCTTAATGATAGTGGACTGAATCTCTGAACCTGTAAACTATCCCCAATTAAATGTTATCCTTTATAAGAATTGCCTTGGTCATGGTGTCTGTTCACAGCAGTAAAACCCTAACTAAGACAATTGAGTAAACTGACTGTGCTGTCAATGTAGAGCATATCTTCTGACTAAACATACTAACTATGCTTTAAGCATGTGTAAATGATTGCATACCAATTATACTTCAGTAAAACTACTGTAAGTTTTTTCTTTAAAAAAAAATGCCATTGTAAATACTCTAGAATGGCTAATATTAAAATGCCAACTGGTTAAATTTTAAAATTAAATAAAAACTGGTGACAATCAACAATGATTTCAATAATCTACACATGTATTTTGTTAGAAAAATAAAAAAACTAAAAAAAAATTTGGAAAAACTTTTAGCAGATTTTTTTTTGCAATTTAAAACATGTAGGGACTGGAGAGATTGCTCTGCAGTTCAGAACATCTGTTGCTCTTCCAGAGGACTTGGGTTCCATTCCTACTAGGTGACTCATGACGGACATCTCCATGGTCTCAAAAACACTTAATTAAGAAGTATAAAAGGGAAGAAAATTTGAGCAAAACAAAAGCCATAGAAATGAGAAAATACCATGGGGTTTTATTATTGTTGTTGTTAGGGCGGCTTTATGATTACTCTTAGAGAACTGTAAGTGAATCCAGAATGAACTTGATAGAATAAAGTTGAGTAGAACTAGATTTTGAAAGACGATTGCTTTGAAGTTCCATACACTTTCTGTGTCCTAAGGTGAATATACTCACTGAAGACACCTAACAAGGAGGTGACATTGCAGCCAGTGCTTATCCTTGTCACTGTCACAGAACAGTGAAGCCAACAACGCATCAACAAACCACCCAGGAGACACCATTGCACCTGGAGAAAAGAGGAGTAAAACTAGGAAAAGGTGAAACCAAAGATATTTTATATGAGAAATTGTATAATACTTTTAATAAAAAACAAACTAAATACTTTAATTTTTTTATACATTATTTCTTCAAAATTCCTCTCAAATTAGACCAGGTTGAAATTATATCCAACATTTCTAAAACTAGCAAAACAAACTTCAAATGTAATAAGCACTAAAATAAAATGGCGTGTGGCTCAGTCATCCATCTAGTTATCATGCTCTGTGCACCTGCTGTATTCAGAACACTATAGTAGGGTTGTTTCCCCTCTTAACACTGATCTATAATCTCATCTGCCCTTATCTATTAGTCACTAACTGCTAATTCTAACTCTAATTCTAAAACCCCAAGAGTAGATAGAGGAAGAAACTTTCTACTATGACAACAATGTTGAGGGGGAAAAAGAATGATACAAATGTTTTTCTATGAGACTAATACTGTTCTTTAATATAAGGGTTAATTATCTGTCAGTCCATTTGTTCATAGAGAAAGAGCTGTAAGATAAAAGCTGCCTGCCATTGTAAACAGAGGCTCCTCCTCAGAACATACACTTCTCCCAGTTTTCATTCCTCCATCAGTTGGATAATTTACTCCAGAAAATCATACTCTCCAAAACAAATTAAATGGGCAAATTCAGAAATGTTCTCAAAATATTCTTACTTAAAAAATGAATAGATTTGTTTATTTTATCATGTGTGGCCAAAGAGAGCAAGACACTGTTACTATGCTCTTCATCATTAATCTCTTTAGTGAAATAAAAAGGTAGAGTCAAATCGCTTGCTTTTTGCAAACAAATAAGAAAAGAGCCTGCATACAATGAGGCTTTTCTCTATTGCAATAACAACTATGGTGTAGGATTCTTAGATAATCTAACCATCAAAGGCAAGGAATCAGTTTGACACAGACAAATGGATTCAGTTATAAAAGAAAATCAAAGACCTGGACTCCTGCCCAATAAATCAAGCATTAAGAAAAATTCTGTTGAAGCTAAAAAGTGTAAATATAACTGTCTTCCAAAATGCCATTTCCTATGCTCATGAAGATTTTCTTTAGTGTTTAGTGTGGCAAAACCCACTAGAAAAAAAATCTTTGAAGTCTCAATTGTGAAGATGAGTTTATGCTTGAGTGTATATTTTTGCAACCCCAAACAGAAAAGTTTTCTTTTCAAGAGCTATCTGCTACCTGAGCCAAATTCAGTGTTCCTTGTGATGGCTAACTTTGACTGAAAAATAACAGAAGTGAGAATTGTCCTGGATTAGTAAATCTCACCTTTAGATGGGACTGTGGTGGTATCGCTGAAGACAATTGATTTGCAAGACAACAACTCAGGGAGAAAGTCCTGCTCTGGATGTGAACAAAGCATCCAACAGACTGAACTAGGTGGTACTGGAGAGGAAAAGAGAGAGACATCCAGTGCATGTACATCCAAGTCCCATTTTGCTGAGCAAATATATCTCGGTCATTGCTGCCACCTGTGAACATCGTCAATCTTCTAACTTGGATTCTCAGTAGTTACCCTGCAGTGGGCTTCCAGGAGATCAGTCTCAGAGGCACACAGCTTCTTGAACATCTGTCAGGCCCTTCAGGATCTTCAGTGTTCAGACGCCATTGTTGGACAAGCCCGGCTCCAATTGTGTAAACCAGTCCAATAAATTCTCTATTGTAATTACAATTATAGACCCATATTCCATTTTATCATTCCTCCAAGGACCCCCTTAATGCATTGCTTTGAATTGGGTTCTAAAAGGTCTCACTGTAAAAAATCTTACATACTATTCATTCCCTTAGGCTCATGTTTAAAAAACAAAAATCTATTCCGAATCCAAAGGCTAGAAACCAGAAACTATAAAATAGATTGAGTCAATTTCATAATTACATCTGCTATTTTATTAGCTCAAGCTGACTTCATCACAAACCTCAATAATTCCTGACCCAAAATGGCTCTCAAGGTACTCACAATTTTCTTTCTAACATAGTATTGTCTCTTAGGATATAAATGGAAATAGTAATGTGTTCCTTCTTATAGGGTATGGTAAAGGAACAGGTTTTTATTTAATTAATAGCTTTGTTTCACATAACATTGCAAAATCTGCTAAGAAATGCAGTAATAGGAAACCTCCATCCAACTCTGGAAAGTGGTGAGCAATCACACTACAAAATGTACACAGACAAAAGGTGGGTATATTGTGGGTGAATTGTCAAAGTCTAAACAAAAGTTCATTCCCTGATCATGCCTATACTTACTTCAGGAAATGCCACTATCTCCTCCCTCCAGAAGAACTCCTAAAGCCAGGGGCATCCCCCAGTTTTATAGTGTTACTCCAAATTTAAGTTGTTATGACTCTTTAGTAGTAGAGCTTGAAAATTGTTACTTAATGTTTTCCTAGGCTAAAATGAAGCCCAGAATAAGAACAACTTGATTCCTTTGCCAGCTTACTCTAAGCCTTGAAGAGAGTGGTTTCTCATTTTATGGTTACAGATGTTTTCGTATGAGCTCCCTCCCATTCAATCAGTTCCCATAGGTCTAGAATGACAAGGGTAGAGCCTACTCCTGTATTATGCTGCTAAGATCAGCCAGGCTTCATACCAGCCATCTATTTGGACCTCACGACAAGCTACACTGACCTTCTAGGTTTCTCATTATTACATAGAAATCGGGTCCTTTGTATTCAGAAACTCTCGTCATTGAGTTCTAACGTCTCATTCAAGAAAATTTAGTACTGAATCTAAAAAGATACAGAAATAAATCAAAATTTTCATCTGCATTATCTCTTAAGAAATTGAATTGAGTCAAAATATATAATATGCCTATTAAATTCCTTTCATTCTCCTAATATACTAATTCAAAACTTATACAGGGGCTAACCTACCCCACTCAAGGGAAGTCCAACTGCTCCATTTTCCCCACTATCCACATCCCCATCAATCAAGCCTATTGGAGCCCTTTGTGTATGGTGGGTGTTCTAAATAGGGCAGGCCCCTCCCTCACGAGCTTCTGAGTGGCAGCTACGTACTATTCCAGCTTTTTTACAGTAAGAGTCCTCACCTCAGTATTGGGGTTTGTTTTATCCTAGCTTTAGCACTAATAATGTGTTTTGGAATGCACTCAATAATGGCAGGCTTTGGTCATGTCATGAACATGCCATCTACACTCATTTCTAAGTCACTAGGATTTTTCCAAATGACTGGATCAATCACTGGACGTCACCCTATGCAGAGGACCGCAACATGGCCGCCTTGTGATCTCTTTACCAAACTCTTCTTTTGAACACTAACTTAGAGATCACAAGAAAAAGGAAAAGAATTGTATTTGAAACCTGCTTCGTGTGCAACATCTTTAAAAACCATTTGAAATGTCATTTTCTAAGACATATGGCTGGAGGAAGGTCTTTCCATCTGTGGCATGGCAGACCCTGTCCTGCCAAAGAGATGGGAACAGACGCCACCTTTCTCACCATTGTCCAGGCATGATGCAGCGGACTGCCCTGGAAAACACTTGGTCTGCGTGGCTAAATACTTACTTGGCTTTGGTTGGGCTTCTGGAAACTGAAAGGGCTCACTCATGCTGGAAAGTGACTTCTGTTTCCTTTTGAGTGGAATGCTTATTTGGGGCAAGTAGATGGCTGGGATTTGTGGTAAATCTTAAATCTTAATTCTGCTATGTGCTCTTCTGTGGGTCATCGGGCCGGGTGATGGTGGTTATATTTACCCTGAGATTTACACAATTCGATTGTAGTAATTTCTTCAATGCCCATTTCAGATCTGCATTGCTGATGCATGGCCCAGCTATTTGGATCCCTCACATAGGACAGCTGGTACAGATGTTTGTCTGCATTCAGGGTAACAGATGTGGGCTCTTTTTTTTTTTTTTTTTTTTTTTTTTTTTTTTTTTTTTTTTTTTTTTTATAGATGGGGCATTTCATTCTCTTCCTGTTTGATTTATCAGTCATCATTAGAACCATTTTTGTCAATTGCTTTTAAGGTATTTGCGTTGTCTGCCATTTCACTAATAATAATGTTTCAGTTTAACAGCGCATCCTTTTGGGTACCCAAAGTGTATACTCTATACTCTGACATTTATCAAACAATTTCATTAGTGATTCAGTTTAAGATTCCAGGGGCACCATTTTGATAAGCTTAATGTTATCATTTAACATGTATTTCTACATAAGTGAATATTGGTATAAGTGTTTTAGTTTCTTTTGGAATTCTCCATTTAGATGTTTGTTGCACTGGAGGGACCTTTCAATAAAAGTCTGGTTTTCTTAAAGAAAATCAAGCCTTCTTCCGGTCATGGGCTGGATAAGAGGGCCATAGCAAGCAGGTAGTACCTAAGCTGAAGATGTAACCAGATGCAATGAGCTCTCTTTTTGACAAGGGCAAAGTCAACGAGAATACCAGCACATACCATGTTGACCAGCTTTTTTGATTGGGTTCTGGAAGTGACATCACTCTTTCAAAGGGAAAGGTTTAATAACTTTGTGATTGTCTTTCTATGTGAGGCCTCTAGTTCTGTCTCCATCTACTTAGGCCTATTTCTAATAAAATCTAATGATTTTCCACATGGGTCTTAAACATACATTGTAAGACTTTCTCCTTGTTGTCTTACCTGTTTCAGCTCTGTTTCTGTGGTTAATATCTTGTTCTTATCACACTTGAAGTTTAGAAATACATGTGGAAACAAATTGCTATTGAAACACAAACCTTTACTAGCTACTTCCTAATCATTTACTGTTTATAATCATTTAGTTGGCAAAACCTTTGGCAATCTCCTTGCTTTGGCTATTGAGAGGGAGGATTGGTGTTTTCGATAAGGTAATAAAACATTTTAATCTCTGATAGGAGTCCTAAGGTTAAAATGCTTGATTTTTCATTCTATTCTATCAGCTTCTAATTGAACTACCCACTTTTAATGTGTGTGTGTGTGTGTGTGTGTGTGTGTGTGTGTGTGTGTGTGTGTGTGTGTGACAGAGAGAGAGAGAGAGAGAGAGAGAGAGAGAGAGAGAGAGAGAATGTGTGC
>JADRCD010171382.1:0-12009 GCA_019843815.1 Montemys delectorum
TCACCTTTCCTCAATTTCATTGAAAGCTGGAACTGTAGATTCAATAGGCTGTCTATCTTGATCCTGAATTTCATTAGGTACCATAGGGTCATAACTAAGCACTTCCTGTTCTCTTGCTTCCTTGGTCTTTAGTCTGTACTAACATAGCTATTTTTTCTTGTTGTACAGCTAGTTTTTGAGATTAAAATATATAAAGATTGCAATAGAAAATAATGAAGAGTTTGCACCAGTGGTCACAGTTGCAATAATTACTGTGATGACATTTTTAAGTAACATTTCTATTGTGTCAAGTACTTACTCTCCTTGCTCTCAAGGTCTCTGAAATCGTTTCCCGTTTTTAAATGCAGGAAGAGTCTATATAATTGGTATGGCTTACTGTGATTCACTGTCTCAGTGGCTCCTGCTTCATTCCTTGTTCTGGGCTCAAGGCTCCTGCCACTTAGGAGTCTTGTGCGTTTCTCTGGGCATCCAGCCAGACTCAAAGAACTGACGCATCCTTTGGAGATGATCACTGGAGAATTTCTCCTCTGTGGCTTTCTGTCAGATGTCTTCTGTTCTTTGTAACTTTGTGACACTACTGTCAGATGTCCTGTTTTCTGCAATGTTGGTGGGCTTTCTTCTCTTTCAATCACATTGATTGCCAGACATAAATGTGTCTTTTATTCCCCTTATGTACTTGTCTCAGAGGCTTACTGCTGAATAAGCTCACCCTTTCTAGTTCCTTCTGAACTCTGGCTGACTGTTAAACTTAGGTGTTCTGGCTCAATCTCATCTCCAAGCTGACTAATTCAATCTGGCTTCTCTTGGTTTCTCATTTAACTGCTCTGTTTGGATGCATACTAACTCTGGCAATTTGTTGCAATCTTCTGGTTTCTTCTTATTCTCCAGCTCCAACTGCCTCGGCCAACTGCACTGAACTGCATGAACTCACAAACTCAACCCTACTCTACTGCACTGCACTCACTGTACTGACACACCAGACTCCCCCCCCCCACTCTCTCTCTTCCCCAGTAGGGCTCTTAAGTAGATTCTCCTCCCTGTGATGTAGTACTAAGAGTTAGGCATATTCTATCTCTAACTCATTCTATCAAATCATTCTGATTAGTCACTTTGCTTGCCCCTCAATTAGATTTAACTGTCAAACTCCTTTCCACAAACTAGTTTTATCTTAAAGGGGTACACTCAGGGTAAGGTAGTCTAGCCTTATCACATAAACATCTTTGGGTGCTATCAGAGAATCCATTACCTCAGCATCCTCTTGTTCTCACCAGAATGTGCACAGAGCTTTTACAATGTTGAAGAGTTCAGTTCTTGTGAAACACCGGGAGTGACTTTCTTTTACAACCAGTGACAATGGAAAAATATCATGTAGCCAGTCTCACAGACAAATCTTCCCTGCCTACACACAAATGAGATGCATATAGTAAATTGCAAGTCACAAGGTCTGAAGGGAGCTACAATTCCTGACTCACTCCCCTCTGCTTCCTCATACCCTTCATTCATATCAATGTATCCCTTAGCCAGGCACATGCATTCAAAGATCTCTCTGTGTTGGACCTTGGACTGAAGTCCTCAGATGCTTCTGATACACCTTCCAATATGTGGGTGGGCAGAACAGGAAAACTTGAAGTTGTCTCCCTGTTCTTACACAAGGCCTACCACCTGTCAATGCCAACTCTTTTCTCCTTTCCTATTTACTATAGTTTAAAATTGCCAGTAGGTTGTGTCTGGAGGTCTAACAATAATGATTTGATTTCTCCATCTGAAGACCCTCTGGGTGTGCAGGTTTACATGGAGCTGAATGATTCAAAAATAAAAAGTCAATACTGTAACTTATTAAAATAAGACTCTTGCATAGATCATTGAGGCTAGCTAACAAGATTTTATTTGACTGTTTCTCTTTCTGCTTATTGTTTTAATTGACAAAACAAACAGCCTGCATTTCAGCACTTTAGTCCTTCTAGTTCATCTGAGCTCTTGATATATGACCCTAATGCTCTGTGTTAGCTAGTCACCTTTCCATCACTGTAATGAAATATCTGAGGCAATTAGCATCAAAAGAAAGAAAAAAAAGCAAAAGCTTATACATCCTGCCAAGAGTAGTTAAAAGAGCTATATTGCAAAGCATCCAGGTAAAAGTAAAGAAAAAAAAGAGGAAGAGAAAGTAAAAAAGAAAAAGATAAGGTTCTCAGCAAACTCTCTTAAAAATATATTTTCAAAAGACTTCCCACTATGCCTTTTGTCTTGAAGGTCCAACCACATTCTAGAAGCAACTCCATAGACTGAGATTCTGCTAGTTGACCCCTGAAGGACAGGCATGCAAACCTGTGTCAAGATCATCATGAGTGTCACTCTCTGGTTCATTGTAGTATCAGCAAGCACTCAGCGACCTGTCCTGTCCCAACAGGCCCTTTCAACTCCTCTGCAAGCATTATCATACTTCTTTTCTTTCAAACCCTATATATTTGGTTCTTAGTTTCACATCATACATATTTTTTCACTTGAGAGTTTTCCTCTATTCAATTCTTTTTTAATTGTGGCCTCAAATCACTTCTCTACTTTTCGGTTGCCCACTCCTTTTTTTTCTTGTGTTCCACACACAGATAATGAGGCACGTTTTGAAAAGTCACAAATTTCAAGGTGATATTTTGTGTTATTTACATTATTGCAATGACTTTTTTATACAGTTAGAAAAAAATTATCGGTCACAAGCTAAAATAGTTTTATTTTAAGTAGTATCAGGTGGGGAAAAGTTCTTTTTCATGTTAATGATTTCTGGAATTTGGGAATGATTCTAATGTTTGTTTTCACTTAGCTAACAATTGTTGAAGGTTAAATTAGAAAGCTATTTAAGAAAATATCACTATTCTCAAATGCCTCATTTTTTAAGACATTAGGTTCATATCTGGAAAATATTTGGAACAACTGTGATAAACTCAGAAAATGACCTCAGCTCCAAGGCTGTCCTTTTCCTGAAGCACACTTTGAAAACTATAGGCCAATCTTCAAATTTTCACAATATTTCGTAGCCTGTACTAGATGTTAGGAATCAAGAAAGTGAGTATGACATCTCTGCTTTGAAAGAAAAGACTCATTAGTTGGATGATAAAGGGGAAGGAAATCAAGATGAGAAAGCACAGTTTTTGAAGTTGGGAAGCCACAAGTATCTTTTATATAGCCAGAAAAGACAAAAGCCTAACTTATGCTTCAGCTTGTTTTATGTTGTATCATTTAGATGTTGGGAACCTTGGAGAATGATACAGGCAATAGGTGCAGAGCATCACTCAGTAGCCTGTCATTAACAGGTGTCTTTTATCTGAGAGAAACACCATTTTTTCTTTAGAAGTAATGAATGTAATGAATGTATTCTATATACTCAGTAGACATAGTTTAAAGACTTCAAAGCCAATGTAGACTTTTTGGATGTTACTTGAGTAAACATATGTTCCCTATGTGGTCTTCTGACATTCATCAAGTTTATGAGTGTTAAAATATCCAGAAAATCACTTATAAGTAAAACTTAAACAAAAGTTAACAATCAACATGAGTTTTTTTTTATTCAGAGTTTCATTTAAATTGATTTTTAAATACTTTTCCTATGAGTATGTTTGCCTAATTCATTAATCTATTTGATAGATTATTTTTACTTACTCAGCAAATAAGTCATTGGGATTTTACTGTGTAATATTTACCATACTGAGTCTCCAGCTATGCACAAAATAGTCATTATAATTACTACATAAAGAAACAATTAACATGTATTATATCATATATTGACATTTTAACAACATAAAACAAATATAGATAGAGAAGCTGTAGACATGAAAGAATATATTTAATAAATGAAGATTTAGGAGAACAAAAAGAAAAATGGTATATTGGGAAAAAGCTCAATGGAAGCAATACAAGTATCAGCTATAACTTTTGAACAGGCTAGGAAGCATGAGAAAACAGGAAGGCAACTAACCAAGAGGTGGACATGCTGATCTACATAGGTCTGTGTATTGGAGCACAGGCCATGGGGAATCCTTTGCGCGGCTGGCAGAAGCAAAAGGTCTTAAGGGGCTCATGCATGGCCAGAAAGACCAAAGTCTTACAGCTCCCCAAGAGGAAAGCAGAGCTAAGCAAGTGGTAAGATGCCGTAGACAGCTAGGAGCCAAAGTTGGGGCTACCAAGCTGGAAATAGCTGCAGTCGAGTTACCACACCTGACTGGTTGGGCCACGTCAAGGTCCAGTTGGGAGAGAGAATTCTTCCCTGGAGGATTACAGCTCAACAAGTCAAGCACCCTCAGATAATCTTTGGGGAAGTAACTCATGCCCTTCATTTCTTATAGACAGGGACCTTATAAACATTTTTGGGGTAGACTGGGATCTGGGGGTAAATCTTCCTATTGGCTCAGTCTGAGAAGTTAGGTACCTCTATTTGCCTGGGGGAAAACTTCAAGTGTTGTCCCTACATGACTGATTGTCATGGCCCTCCTAATGAGGTTTCATGTTCATGTACTCCAGGACAGGAATCTGGTCAGGAGCTTGTTCAAACTCTGCCATTCTCAGTTATGAGTTTTTATAAGGGTTCAGAACTTTGCTGCAACCTTACTAGTTCTTCTGTCTGGTGACATACTTCACTGCACAACAAGAATACTAGAAATAAACTGACTCAAAGAAGATGAGCAAATATTTATACATAGTAACATGATAATTCACAGTAGAGCTTTGAGAAAGAATGTCTTTCTAGTTAGGATCATGTTTGGAAACAGTGTTGAATAGAAACAAACAAGTTAAAGCTTAGGAGAAATATAAATTAAAAAGTAGAATTTACTTACACTGTGAATAAAACCAAAGATGATGCCTAAAATTTAAATACAGATTAAAGAAATGGAAATTGTGTAAATAGTTTTAAGTATTACAGTTAGGTGACATAGAAAAAAACTTCATAAAGCTCTATTTGAGTTGTAATTATAAAATTCAGTTAAACAGTCATGATTTCTATTTCTTCAGCATCTTCCCCGGGTATAGGATAGAGTTAATAAAATGAGAGATGATCTCAATTCTCTTTCTTGTTTTGGTACCAATCCAAATATTTTGGTCTTAAAAGCTCAGCCTCTCTTCCAAACTTACAATAAATGGGCTTAAATAGACTCATGAACATTCTTTAAGGTTTCACATCTACAATGGATCACTAGTTATCTTATAAACTTCCACAGTTGGCTTATTACAACTCATGGGATAGGGCACACAGTGCTTATAAAACCAGTGGGTATATGAAACTGAACAATATAAAATACACAGAAACATCAATCTAAGTTTAATCTGAGGGAAAATAAGATATTGTTTAATCCATTATTGTTTTTATATAATTTGGCATACATTAAATACTAAGTTACCACTTATATTGTAAACCAGAAATTCATGAAATAAGGATAAACTTAGGTTGTTAGATCAAATATTTCTTAAGGTAAAACTTTAACTTAGGACAAATGGCCACACATAAATTCATAACATCTTTAAAGAACATGCTAATGAAAGCAACTAGCAATAAGTGGAGGTCCTTTAGAGCAGTATCTGATGATAGCTCTTGTTTTAATGGATGTCTTGTATACAAACCTTTTGCTATTAATGTAAGAGAAATCTCATTTTTCAATAGGCTTTCAATTTTTAAAACTATATTAAATTACTAATTTCAGTTTCAAATACTAAATTAAATTGTTTTTACATTTGTGGAAAGCATACATCTAAAGTTTTAATTTAAAGTGGACTAAAAGCTATAGTTGATATATACTGTAGCTTTTGGTTCACTTTAAGTCAAAAACTGTAAATGGTAGTGAGTTTCTACAGGGTTTAAACTATAAGAAATGTTTTCCTTGTGTTTGTTGATTTTGGTTGAAAAGTGTGACTTTAATATTTGAGAGATTCAAACTGAATTTTATCATTAACTGTTGAGCATTTGATTCATTCAGACTTATGATTGGCTCTAAATGACCTGAGGCACTAAAGTGTTTGCCTAAAGTACTGGCTTTTGGTTTAAATTGAAACTATTAATTTCCTATAAGCAGTTTTTTTTTTTTTTGCAACTTTATCTAGGCAATTTATTCTTTTCATTCTCTAAACGATAAAGTAGCATATTGGGTAGTGTTTTAGTATAATGTTAGAATACTAGATGAGAGTCTTTTTGGTACTTCTATATGATAGACATTTAAAATACACATACACACAATCACGTATATACATCTATATAAACGTATATGCATGTTCCTTAGTTACTGTTCTATAGCTCTAAGGAGACGCTGTAATCAAGGTATTCTTATAAAAGGAGCAGTTAATTGTGGCTTGCTCACAATTTCAGATGGGTAGTCATTATCATCATGGTGGGACATAGACAGGTATGGCACTGGAACAATAGCTGAGAGATTTACATCCTGATCTAGAGGACACGTGCAGAGAAAGAGAGAGAGAGAGAGAGAGAGAGAGAGAGATAGACATTTGAAACCTCAAAGCTCATGCCCAAAGATATACTTCCTCCTCAAGGACACAACTACTACAAAAAGGACACAACTGAATTGTTCTCCAATACTTCAACTGGGGACCATATATGCAAGTAAATGAGCCTATAGAAACCCCATCTAATTAAACCCCCCACCAAATTCTACATTTCCATGTCTGATGTAAAATCACCCTTCAGATCTCAAACTCCTTTCAACATGGTTGACAGCAAGGCACTCTAGTCTCTTGTTCTGGTTCTGTACTCAGTCTGCAGCTTTCCTTGGTAGGTACCCTAAATTTCTGGCATCTCCAAAATTCTGAGGTTTCTAACACAATCCACTGCTACCCTCACTGCTTCATACAATAGCCTCTCCAGTTCTCAGTGCAAGATTGCCCGGCTTGAAGGGCAAATGGAAAAATACACAACTTCTGTGGGTTTCCTTTACCATGGACAATGTTCTATACCCTCTTTCTTGTGTCTTTTTTCTTCTTCTTTCTTTTATCCTTTTATTCTCTCATTTTTCCCATCATAATATTGTTGTTGATTACTTAAGGATTTCATACGCCACACCCCAATCATACTTACTTCAAATTCTTCTCAGATAATACTGTGCCCTCACCAAAGAAGATGAAAAATAACATACTCCAACTCGAGTTTGTGTTGCCCATATACAGCATGGTCAAACTCCCAGTTGCCAGCTGCTTACAGATATCTGAGTCCTTCCCCATCCCCACTCATACACAGAAGAAACCATCAACTGTGAAGCGCTGCACTTCAGTATCTGTATCACCGTTTTTAAGGACTCTTTCTTCAATGGTTTCCTATCTGGATTGTTTCTTTCTTTGGGTGTTAGAAGATAGAGGGCTGTCACAATGCCTTCAATGTCTCTCATTCTCAATTTTGAGTCTACGGTCATTGATACCATTGCAAAGGAGGCTTCCTTGCCCATAACATTTAGCAGCAGCACAGATCTAGTATCCTTCTTGACAACATTGCCAAAGCTGCAAAGTTCTGCTGCCTGCTTGGGCTGAAATCCGTTTCCACTTGATGACTTGTATTTATATAAACATGCTGGTGTTTTGGCTTAGGATATTCTTCAGACCTTTTTTTCTTTTATAGGATGCAGAATTAAGTATGTGATGTTTTGCCCTGAAGTCACCATTCCCTTTGTTCAATTTAGAGTCAATAATACCATGTGACACAATAGTAAGCTGCCCTGAAATCTCCTCTGTTAATGGTATTAATCTAAACTTCCTCAACTTAGCCTCCATCAAATGTTTAGGACAAGGGCACAGGGCAGCCACATTCTTTCCTAACATATTATAGGACTGGTTTCCAATACACTTCATGTCTGAAACATCTACAACTGGGTCCTCACAGTCCACATTGGACTTATTACCTGCTAGAATGGCCCAGCTAGCCTGATTTAAAGCATTCAACGTCAACTAGTTTTCTTGTTCAAAGTCACAAAGTCTTCCATATTTTTCCAAAAACAACACGTATAGGACCGTCAATCACAGCAATACCTCAGTCCCTGGAAATAAATTCTGTCTTAATAATTGTTCTCCTGCTATGAAAAGATATGATGACCATGATAACTCTTACAAGATAAAGCAGTTGTTTGGGACCTTGCTTACAATTTCAGGGGCTTAGTCTCTTCTGCCAATTAGCAAACCCCAAAAGACCACCATGAAGCTAACTCTGATGCAATCGCACTAGGGTCTTTTTATTTAAGCTTGAGCTTGGGCTCACCACTCACCCGGACACAGAACATGGCAGAAACGTAAGGCTCTGAGCCAAATTTCAAGTAAGCATTTATAGAGTCAAGTAAATATGCAAGGGGGCTTCTAGCCTGGCAATATCTGATTAGGGCACTACTGTGGAATTTTAAAATAATTGGCTGGTGCTGGGAGCCAAAACATAAACATAACTTCTGCTTTCCACCTGATTGGCAGTTGTTAGGAAGTAAAGTAACAGTGCAGACTTGGAGAATAGCCTGGAAATTAGTGCTAGGCATAGGTTTGTTGTGGAATTACCTGGAAACTGATGCTAGATGCCGGCTTGTTGGTTAACTTAAGTTCAACTTTAGGTCAGGTTCTCTAAGATAGTCTAAACCCAAGAACTTATCTCTCAAGTCCATTATTTTCATAGCATGAAGCAAACAACAGGCATGGTATACTAGAGCAGTAAATGAGGGGTTCATATCTTGATCCAACAGAGTCAGGAAAACAAAGAGATACTAGGGCTAGTGTGGGTTTAGAAACCTCAATACCCATTCTACTGACATCTTCTCCAATGAAGCTCTAGTTCATAATATTATCCAGTCATCTCTAAAAACTAGTATTCAAATATATAAACTTATGTGAGCCATCATCATTTAAACAACAGTATTTATAGTTCATTAGTAGGATTTAAAGGGGGGATATAGTTCTCTAACTTGTTTAAATCTGATATACATGCAGAATTGGCTAAGCCCAAACTTATTCAAATATTTGTTTCATCAATTATTATAGCTCAAGGATCTATGAATGCAATGCGTTATTAAAAGTGAAAGTTAAGCACTTTTAAAAATAACAATTTCCTATGCAATAATTCCATTTGGTATTCAAGTGAAAAATGATTAAAATAAAAAATCTAATATACAGAAAATATTCTTTTCACATTGCAGTTACAGAATTGCTTAGCACGTGTTAATGTTAGCAGCCTAAAATAGATGACACTGATTTATCAAAATTGTTTTTTCCCTAAATGTTGTAAGAAAATCAGATCATTTTCTTCTTAAGAATAAATTTTTAAAAAAATTATTCTGAGATTTTTGTCATTTTATTTATTTAAAACAGATGTTTCTTTTAGATTTTTAACTGAAGAGATCTAATGTCTGTACCAAATTATATTTTCACAAAAACTTAATCTGACATTAAAGTAATTTATTTTTATGATTTTACATAAGCACTTTAGGTATCATAGAATAAAAGTTTAGCAGAATTTTATGAAAAAGAAAAATGTCAGGTTTATATATAAATACATGATTTACATATTTATTGTTACTCACAATAGTTTATACTTTAAATGCCTCATTCTTCCTTTGTCTTCATTCTTGGTCAAAACTTTGAATAATATTTAACTAGCTATCAAGAGCTTGAAATTTGCATATTATATTTTTAATCAGAACTTTATACTCTATATTTCCACATGGTTTCACTTATGCTGAGACTATAGAAGCACACTTAAGGTAACAAATTACATCATTCACACCAGAACAATCTGCAAAGGGCTCATTAAATATATTCCTTTTAAGAGTTAAGTGACGGAGCGGGCTTTAGCCCCCAGGAATCAGCCTGGAGGCATATGCCTCAGGAAGTGCAGGGGAGCCACAGGACTGCAGGGACTGGAGTCTCTCAGCTTCTGAGGGACTGTGCTGGATCAGCGAACACCTCTGCCCCCTCCCTGCTAGGGAAGGACTTCCCCCCAAGGCCAGCTTCAGCCCAAGGACTCAGGTGAGATCCGCCATTTTGTCTCTGGGGTCTTGCTAGGGCAGGACCAGACGGGGGACACAGACCTCAGGAAGTGCAGGGGAGTCAAAGGACTGCAGAGACAGGAGTCTCTCAGCTTCCGAGGGACAGAGCTGACTCAGCGTTCACCCCTGCCCCCTCCCTGCGAGAAGAAGGCCTGCATCCTGAGCAGGCTTTAGCCCCAGGAATCAGCCAGGAGGCATACGCCTCAGGAAGTGCAGGGGAGTCACAGGACTGCAGAGAGAGGAGCCTCTCCGCTTCCGAGGGACGGAGCTGGCTCAGCGATCACCTCTGCCCCCCTCCCTTTGAGAAGAAGGCCTGCATCCTGAGCGGGCTTTAGCCCCCAGGAATCAGCCTGGAGGCATACGCCTCAGGAAGTGCAGGGGAGCCACAGGACTGCAGGGACTGGAGTCTCTCAGCTTCTGAGGGACTGTGCTGGATCAGCGAACACCGCTGCCCCCTCCCTGCTAGGGAAGGACTTCCCCCCAAGGCCGGCTTCAGCCCAAGGACTCAGGACAAGCTTCAGACCAAGTACTCAGGCGGGACCAGCTGAGAGGCACAGGCCTCAGGAGTAGAAGGGGAGTTGCAGGGCAGCAAGGAAAGAGCAAGCTCTAAGACACCAAGAACTTCTAACACCAGGGATCAAGAGATGGCGAAAGGCAAACGCAAGAGTCCTGCCAACAGAAACCAAGACTGCTTGGCTTCACCAGAACCTAGTACTCCCACGTCAGCAAGCCCTGGATATCCCAAAACACCAGAAAAGCAAGATTTGGATCTAAAGACATATCTCACAATGCTGATAGAGGAACTTAAGAAGGACATGAATAACTCCCTGAAAGAAATACAGGAGAAAACAGATAAAGAGATACAAGCCCTTAAAGAGGAAACAAAAAAATCCCATAAAGAGTTACAGGAGATCACAAGTAAACAAATAGAAGCCCTTAAAGAGCAAACCCAAAAATCCCTTAAGGAATTGCAGGAAAACACAAACAAACAGGTGAAGGATCTGAATAAAACCATTCAGGACCTAAAAATGGAAGTAGAAACAATTAAGAAATCACAAAAGGAGACGACCCTGGAGTTAGAAATCTTAGGAAAAAAGTCAAGAAACGTAGATGCAAGCATCACCAACAGAATACAAGAGATAGAAGAGAGAATCTCAGGGACAGAAGATAACATGGACAACATTGACAGAACAATCAAAGAAAATGCAAAATGCAAAAAGACCCTAACCCAAAACATCCAGGAAATCCAGGACACAATGAGAAGACCAAACTTAAGGATAATAGGTATAGAAGAAAGTGAAGACCTCCAACTTAAAGGGCCAGTAAATACCTTCAATAAAATTATAGAAGAAAACTTCCCTCACCTAAAGAAAGAGTTGCCCATGAACATACAAGAAGCCTACAGAACTCCAAATAGACTGGACCAGAACAGAAATTCTTCCCGCCACATAATAGTCAAAACACCAAATGCACAAAACAAAGAAAGAATACTAAAAGCAGTAAGGGAAAAAGGTCAAGTAACATATAAAGGCAGGCCTATCAGAATTACACCAGACTTCTCACCAGAGACTATGAAAGCTAGAAGATCCTGGGCAGATGTCATGCAGACCCTAAGAGAACACAAATGCCAGCCTAGACTACTATACCCAGCAAAACTCTCAATCACCATAGATGGAGAAACCAAAGTATTCCATGACAAAACCAAATTCACACAATATGTTTCCACAAATCCAGCCCTTCAAAGGGTATTAAATAGAAAACCCCAACACAAAGAGGGGAACTACATCCCTGAAAAAGCAAAAATGTAATCTTCCAACAAAACTAAAAGAAGATAGATGCATGAATGGAATGCCAGCTGTAACTACAAAAGTAACAGGAAGCAACAATTACTTTTCCTTAATATCTATCAACATCAATGGACTCAACTCACCAATAAAAAGACATAGACTATCAGATTGGGTACGTAAACAGGACCCAACATTTTGTTGCATACAGGAAACCCACCTCAGTG
>JADRCD010171385.1:0-19894 GCA_019843815.1 Montemys delectorum
TTCTCTCCCGGCCCCGGCCCCTGTCCAGTACTGAATTGATCTCTTCTCCCCACAAGGCGATTTAATTAGAGGCCCCCCCCCCCCCCCCCCAGTGCCAGGGCTGTGGTGACATGTTGCTCCAGCCTGCCAGAGCACCTTGCTTACCTTTATGTCTGGCAAAATAGCGGCCCAGAATGATGAGCAAGCATAGCATGGCAAACACCACCACGGCCACGACACCGCCAATCACTGCGTGGTCCACTGCCCCAATGGTCCCCTCTTCACCTGCTCGAGAATCTGTTGAAATCAGAAGAGGAACAGGGATGTAGAATGGATGACAAGACACCAAGAGCCCCAGGGACAAAGCCTCCAGGGTCAGAAGGTCATGTTCTTTTTTAATGGAGGAGTCAGAAAGAACAAACCAGATGGATCAAGTTACATGTAGGGAACAGACTGACCTGTCCAGTACTGAATTGATCTGTTCTCCCCACAAGGCGATTTCATTAGAGGTAGCACTTGAGTGCTACTGCCCGGGATGAAAACTTAGGGAGCTGTGGGGGAGGGAAGGTGGAGGATTCTGCCTGTTCGACTGTTTGCACCTATTCTTAGCGCCCACCATACACATCCTAGAGCTTATGGATCCTAATAATTAAGGAGGGTAACCTAACTATTTATGGACACCATGGAGAGTACCTTCAGGCTATCACAGGAACTGGGGGCAGCGGGGAACAACAGAGGCCCCACAGCTCATTTCCTTAGAAGAACAAGCATAGAGAAGGCAGATAGGCAGGCTTGTGAAGACTAAAGGCATACAATATGCCGGCCATATTTACAAGGTGTGAGGAGGGAGAAAGTCTCAATTTAAGATCTAAAAACCTAATTTAAAAAAAAGAAAGAAAGAAAGAAAAAAGAAGAGAGAAAAATATATGGTGGAAAGAAATACTTGTCCACCATCATAGACAGTTTTGATACTATTTAACCCTTCAAAATGTAATTAGTTTTCTCTTATAAGCCTCACTCCCTCAGGGTGTCCCCTTTGACTCTTTGGCTGGGGAACAACTTCAGAATGAACCCAGAATGAGCTATGGTGATGCAGAATGGAGGCATGGCAGGGTAAACAATTGTGATTTAGGAATGTGGCTACATCACCCTTTGCTGAAGTCCTAATGGCACCTGAGATTTATAACATAGTAAAAAACAATTATTCTCCCGTTGATTAATACATTAACATTTTGGAGTGGAAGCTAAACCATTGTCTTTTTTTTTTTTTTTTTTATTGAGTCAAGTACGACACCTCCATTAAAATGATTTACTGGCTGTACCTTACAATTTAAGCACAGCAGCAACAGAAACGGTAAAAATCTTTTAACTTTACATGATTTGTGAAGTCATATGTGAAGGATTTACCATTTAAATCTTTCAGTACATGAAGCACACGGCCTATAAATCTGCCCCCCTTGTAGTTGCTGGATGCCTAAGAGAAATGCGTTTCACCGGGAAGACCGAGAGTGCAAATTCAAGTCAATTTCTAAGAAAGATTTATCTCTGTCTCTCTCCAAAGAACAGAGCAAATCTCTGAAGCCTCCACCTCTAATAATATTTGAAGTTTATCGATCAAGTGTGCAGATCCGTGACAGCTAAAGGTAATGGTACTCTTCTGAGCCGAAACCTGATACAACGCTTTCAGCGGGAGGGCAGGGCTTACACTTTCTATCGATATTTCCAATTCTGCTTGGAGACTAAACACGGAAGGATGTGGGGAAATAACTCGTGACTGTGGCTTCTATGGAAAGTGCTTTAATTAAAAGAGCTTCAATTAAAATGTGGAGTATTTAAAGGGTTCCATGGAGTTGGCTTTGGAAGGGCTACAGAATAACTCAAACCTCAAACTCCAACAGAAATGCCAAGTCAGAGGCAGCAGTAGGTCGCCCGGACAACAGGATGATGGGAGTTTAATTGGAGGATGGAGATGGGTTGGAGGCAGAGCACTGCAGCCAATTAGTCTACTCCGTGATGTGCAAGCCTCTTCAGCAACATGTCTAATAAGCTCTGCTTGAGATGTGGTGGTGAGGAATCTCCTTCCTGTCTCAGCCCAAGTGTTACTGACTGCAGACAGTGCAGCCTCTACTGTCCAGAAAGTCCTTTCCACACGGCAGATGATGATCATGGAAATGTTTTGTCTTTTAAGAAACAGCCTGTTGATGGGAAGTACTGTGTGTGGGGTGTACATTAATTACTGTTCTTGTTCAGGGACAAAACACCGGCTTCAAATAACATAACGGAAGGCTTGCTTTGGTTCCCATTTTGAAGACATAGTCTATCATGGTAGAAAAGGAAGGTGGTAGGATGGAGTGGGGCAGCTGGTCACAAGGCATCCCCAGTTAGGAAGTAGGAAGAGGCAGACGCTGGTACTTGGCTTGCTTTTTTCTTTCTATTGGTCTGGAGTCTTGTCCATGGAACAGTGCCACTCACATTTAGGATTGGGCCACTCTTTTCAGTTAAATCTTTCTGGAGACATCATCCATGAGTGTGTTTCCACGGTGATCTTAAAGCCAGTCAAGCTGCTGATGAAGAGAGGCATCACAGGGTGGTACTGGATCCTAGTACCTGCTGGAGGATCACTCTCTACATCATGGAGACATAGCCCACTGCAAAAACTTAAATGTTCTCACAGGGACGAAGTAATAGCAAAACCTGCCAGCTATGTTTCCCTTGTGGGAATGAAATCAACTCATCTTCAGTTGCTTCAAACCGATTGAAGTTTGACTTTATTTTAACAAACTCTGAGTGTCTTCGACTTGGGGCAAAGTGATAGAGAAGAGGGAAAACAGCTACACGAGGCAAGGAAGAGGGGAGGAGCCACTGTAAGAAGACATGAGAGCACATGGACATTTCTAAAAGCTGTTTAAGACAGTCCCCAGCCACTGGAGACAGGCAATTCCTGTCCAATATTAAAAGAACAATTCTTCCATCTCCAGAGAGACGTGGTGGTGGCGGTATGTGTGAGCTTTGGGGAGGGAGAGGTGGGAGAAGGGGAGGAATATGGAAGAACTATAAACCTTCTCAAAACAAGGGTAAAAGCCATCATCTGTGGGATTCCTTACCTAAGCCAACTACTCATTTGACTTTTGCTCTCCAAATGTGCTCCGTCTAGCTATTTCCCCTGTACATAGTCCACACTAAATACCTGTTTGAAGATTTCCCCACCCTCAAGGACACACAAACACTTTTCAGATACTTATTTATAAGCATAATCTCTCTATATTCACTTTGATCAGAAAGTTTACTACTGCTAGTTAATCATCAAGACACTTTTCCTACCTTCAATTACAGCAGATGGGCACAGAGGGTAACTGATGTTTAATTTACAGGGAACACTGCTGGTTATGAGCTCCTCACCGCCTCTTCCCACCTCTCCTCCACCCCACTCCCACCCCTGGCTGACCATGGGAGGCAGTAATAGAGCCGTGACTGTTCCTAAGTGCTTGTCATGGTCTAGCTTCCCCTGTGGAGAGCACTTGTTTCTTATTGTCTCTTCTGTTTCCTTTTGTGGGATGGGAGGTGATTCCAACGGTGCTGTGGATTGGCTCAAAGTGGTACGGGTGATGCTGGTCATCTGCTACGGGGTGAGCACCACCCGGACCTGCCGCTGGCACCTTGCTGGTTATGGAGAGCAGCAGCATTCGATGTTACAGGGATGCACTTGGCTGACAGGCATTGGACTCAAACAGGAGACTGTGGGAGGATCCCTGGTCAAGTTCTGCCAGTCTCCATCTCTCCTGTCCTGCTCATGAGGTGAGAATTAACACTGGATCTTGAGAAATTGCTAGGTGGAAAGGTCATGGGTTTCTGTCCCCATCACTGGAAGGTCTTGTTCCTTTGAGGAAGTACATGCATCCATGTGGGTCCTGTCCCCTTTGTTGTCTGCTTTGAAAAGTGAATGGGGTGTGTAACGCTCTTATGGAGGAGCCTAACTTCAGGCAAAGGGAAGCTTCTTGGGCTTGCACAATCTTGTTTTCTTGCTTCCTAAGAGGCTACAATTCTTCTCTTGTATAGTCACCAGTGTTATCGTGTTTCTATTTTGGGATAAAGGTGTATGTACCCTTGCTGTCCTGGGGAGGAATGCCAAATACACGCATGGTACATGCATATACAAAAACAGTCATTCTAGTTTCAGGCAACCACGGTCTGTGTGAAGTTAACCTCCATACACAAATTCAGATAAGTGAGTGAGCTGGACGTAAAGTCTAGCTAGACAACACCGAAAGCTGGGCGAGACGACACTTGGTTGTGGTACAACTTCTGGTTTGCCTGTTCTGTCCTGTCCCATCCTGCACCACTTCTATAGTTCTAAGGGTGACAGATACATCATGAGCTGCTTACAACTGTGAGTTAGCTTTTCTTCTGGCAAAAAGCTGAAACTACTTGGTTCCAGGTGAGGTTTCTAAGTTGCTTGCAGAGTGTCAAGTTGGCAACAAGATGAAACAAAACAAACAAACAAAAACAAAACAAAACACTCTGCCATAGCTTCAACCACCCTGGCCTTTGAAATCTCAGAATTACAAATAAAGGAATGAAAAATAAACAAAAATACTTTCATCAAAATCCCAGGGATATCCCAAATTGCTCAGCTTCCTGCAGCTCAGCAAGGTTGACCTGACCCAAGGGCAATGTGAATGGAGATAATTCTGAAGGCCTGATTGGACTTCCGGTTCCTTTCCACCCCCCTCCATCACTCTCTTTTTCTACTTGCATGAACTCCTTAAACCCTTGAAGTGGAGCACTCCTTCACACAGCACTCCCCAGCCTGTGCTGCCTGTGTGGACCAGGCATATGTAAAGGAGCAGGTTTCTATGGCTACCTTACCACCTGGTAGGAGATGTGCCACATGAACTGCCAGGAGAATGTCATGATCATGGATCTGTCATAGGCCTTGATGGCTGTGTTGCCAAAGCAGGGATTGATGGGTAACCAGGGAATGGCTAGGATGTCCTTGGCAAGCTCCTGGCAAGGAAGGACTGGCAGAGGGACTCACTAAGCAGACCCCTCATGGCAACCCCAGGCTGCCCACCTGGAAACCCAGGATGTAGAATCTAAAGGCTACTGAGCCCCCTGCTTTGGAGAAGGTGGAGGGTACGCATGCAGTGTCAGGCACGATGGCCATAACTGCACTGCTGTACCTGCACATCTCAGGCTTCCTTGGTGCAGGCTAGATATACTGCTCCAGCACCCACTGATCTATTCTCTTGGGTCCCATCTAAAGAGGGGCAATTCTAGGCCTCCCACTCCATCCAGGGGCCTCTCCTGCCCAGGGATGACTGGAGCCTGAGCTGAGGCTGATATTTTGCAACGGCTCTGTCGCTTGGTGCAGTGGAAGTCTCTCTGGACAAGTCATTTTAATTAAGAACTCTTAGAATTGGTGTTTATGATGAAACTGCTGCCTCTGGCTTCCTAGAGCTGGACGGATTAGTCTATCTCAGAAAAGGCTTAATGACTGTGATGTCACTTGCTACCTCTTGCTAAGGTTGAGGGAGGGGAAGCTGGCTGGTGGTACATATTCCAAAGCTGAAGCAAAAATGTAAAACAAAGCAAAACCTCAAACAAAGCACAACACACACACACACACACACACACACACACACACACACACACACTGCGCTATCTGAAAGGTAGCTACCTGTTCTCATCACCTATGGTAGCTCTCACCTAAGGCAACCGAGCTAAGCTGTGCTTTAAAAGCACAGCTTTATTACTGGAGGGGAACACACTGAATGGCAAGCGCTGACAAAACGCCACGTTGTTTGCTAATCCTAATATGTTATTCTTCTTTTAAGATTTGCTTTTCTCAGCACCAATTCAATTATAGATGCTACAAATCCTTCTGACATTTAATTCCCTCTTGTCAGAGAGTAGTAAATGTATACAGTACATGCACAGCTTTCCCATTAAGATGTTAATATATATTGGAGCACACTAGCCTTTATGCAGCATAACCTTCCCTTTCCATCTTCTCAGAGAAGGGAAGGGAAGGCATCAACATAGGCAAGAAAATCATGAAGATTCCCATAGAGCATGCCAGGCGGCCAGCATCAGCCATCAGCTGCATTCGATTCTAGCAATGTCATGCTGCTATTCTGACACTTAGACGGGCTGTGTGAGGCCACTGCAAAGAAAACCCAAGGTCGTCCTCTGTGTGTACCTTGGATCTCAGTATATGCTCATTTAAATAACAACTGTGCACAGAGAGTAGCTGTACATTCTCAGTGACCAGGACTCAGGCTCTCCCTGCCTGCCAGTGCCTAGGCACAAGGGACGTGGGATAGGAGCTCATTTGCCATCAGACCTGGGCCAGAATTGAGCTTCATTCTATCCTGTGTGACTTCAGGCAGGTCAATCACCTATTCTAAGACACTGGCCCCAACGATCTTCTGCCATGGTTGCTGTCAGGGCTAGAGCAGGCTGTTGGGACTTGATGTCTGTTGAGCCTTAGTGTGCTCTATAAAAACCCGAGGAAGGTCTTTTTGGGTCTTATCACTGATCCTAGGCCAATGTTTGTCAGCTCTTTAGGAACAAGGGTCCCAAGCTGTCATTTTACTTACACAGAATTGACACGTGCTATAGCTGATGGCTTTGCTGTTGTCCATTGTGATTAAGTAAGCACCAGGTCATCGGATGCATATTATGGTTCAGGTATACTATTTGAGGACCAGAGTGTTAAACCCTCCACAGATAAAAGTCAGGATCAGTCTTTGAAAATGTTGAAGTCTCTCCTTTCTCCTGCCACTTGGTTTAGTTAATTTAGCTATCAGCAGAAATGGCTCCATGCAGCCGTGCCAATCCCAAGGCATTTAGCATCTTCAGAGGGACCCTGGGCCACTCATTCATCTTGTAACAGGACACTGACAGTGGGATCACCTTGTCTGTTTTAAGCAAAGGGGAAGCACCGAGGACAACACTGGGGTTTTCCTTATAGGAACCTGGTAAGGAGGACAGAGTGTAACCCGCATTCCCACTAGAATCTGTCTCTATAGATGCTTCGGTGGGCCTCAGGCATTTAGGGTTGTGAGGAGGATGGAATTATGGATGTGGTGAAGTCACCCCAAGGCAGTGTCCAACCTGTGCAACTGGGACTCATGCTTTGCACTGTGGCTAGCAACTTTGTAGCCTGAAGGAAAGATTTGGTCTATTTGGCCATGGCCACCTTGCTCCCCATGGTTAAGACAGTTGCATGTTGGATTATGGGAAAGTCACTGACTATGAGCTTCATGAGATCTCTCAAAGATCTGATTTATACTAAACTTAAGACCATTCTGTTTCAGCTCCCAAATCCCGATGTTACAGGTATGCACCAGGGAGCACATCTTAAATTTGAAAGACTGAAACTTCCATGTCTTAACTCTTTTCAAGTATTAGTTTATAACAACATTTAGGGCCACCTCAGGGGGAAATGAATCTCATCATTTAGGGAAGTCTATGGGGCAGCTGCACTGCAAACACCAGAGCAGGGCAGGATGGATCTTCTCAGAAGGGGAGGGTGCTTAATTTAATGTTTAAAACAGTGTTTCCAGGTCAGCTAGCACACATGACTGTGTATCGGATAGGCTGCTCAGAGCCCATCTTTCTCCTTCATGTTCCCTGATGCCCATCCTAAAATGAATGAAAAAGGGCCAGGAGGAATTGTAGTCTCAAGATTCCAGAGTAAAGGAAGCTGTGGTGTTCTCAGAGTCTGGGAACCCTGAACCAGAGGATCCACATTTAAATTCTGTCCGTGTTAAGTTGCTTAGGCCCCTGTGGCTGCCTGCTTTCTTCATTTATGAATGATCAACCCTCCCTTAACTAACCTGCAGGAGTTTCTCGAGGATCCCCTGCAGCTGCAGCTCATTTCATCCATCAGGCCGTCCTGTCCCCGCTTTCTGGGATGCTTTTCTAAACTGGCCTCCACCTTCTCCTGTCTCAGCTCTGCATCTATAACTACTTGGTGTTACTTTTCCATAGTCACAATCAACGTGGGTAAGCAGTCTATGTTCTCCAATGGAAAGTTATCATGGGGTGGCAGGACAAGCCTGTGAGATCCAAGGCTGGTCCAACTCCTACTGGGTCTTATTTACCACCGTGTATTAGAAGCCAGCCCAGAGCCAAGCACATGGTGCTCAAATGCTTTTGTGGAATAAAAATTAGGTAATCTATAGGAGGGCTAGGGGTATTGCTTAATGGTAGAGTCTTTTTTTTTAAATTTCTCCTCCTGACATATTGTCTATCAAGGAAATTAAATAGCCTGTTTTCCAAACTAGGGTCATACGTCATGCAGTGCTCACTAACTGGAGAGTTCCTCCAAAATGCAGTGGCTACTGAATGTCTGTGTGCGTGCTTGCATACACAAATGTGTTCACCTGTGTGGGGTTGCACAAATGCAGGAGTCCATATACTACACCCTGCCTGTGAATCCCTGGATATGAGGGCTAGGATGTAAAGTTCAGGCTTCCTCTGTAATCCACCTGGGGACCCAAGAGCTGGTTCACTGGGATTGCTCCCAACACCTAGACAGGGCTGGTGGAAGACAGGCAGAAGCCTGCCCCTCCCTGGTATGTTTCTGTGGCTTGTGAAGGGCATTGGAGGGTTTTTCCAGATCGCTTTCTCATTTTTGAGGGTAACAAGAAAGCAGCGCTGGAATGCCATGTTGGTGCCCTGCTCCCAAGGCTGAAGACGGATGGTCTGCCCAGCTGGTGCTGAGGGCCATTCTCTGCCACACTATTTACCACCTCACTCCACTGAACAGTTCCCAGAGGCTCCTCCACTGCTGAAGGGAGGGAGGCAGTTGGAGACATTTTTGTTAAAGTTTTAAAATAAAGTAGAAGGATAAATATGCTTAAAGCTATTCTATTCCACATGGGTGGCAGTAACCACCAGCTGTCACTGGGAAACAGCAGATGTAATTGATAAAACAATTCAAAACTAGTGTGGATCTATCGTCAATAAAGTTAACACCCAAAAAGTAAATAAAAGGGTTCAAGGAAGAATCAGATAAGCCCCCCAAGTTGGCCAATAATTAAATCAGTGAACTAGAAATTGAATCTTTTTTTTTTAAAATGCAGATTACAAAGGAGGATCAGCCGGGCATCCCGCTTTGCTGGTTGAGGGTGGCATACCATATGCTGCCTATGAAACTGTCATTAACTGAGGCAGGCACCGGGTAATGGAGGTGGGGGCAGGGCAGGGGAAGATCTGAAAGTGTGAAACATTAATCCCTAATGTGGAAAGGATGGACTTTCTACCCAGTACAGCAGGGAGTGGGTAACATTATTCATTATCACAGTTTAGCATTAAATGGGCAACACCTACTCTAATTTATCGATGGGCTGTTTAAGGCGGGTGTTAACCTGTTTGTCTTGTATTATAATTGAATTCAGTCTGCAGGCTACAGAAATTTGAGAAGTTCATCCTTTCTCAATCAATATGCTCCCCTTCAGTGACCCATTTCAAGACAGCTTCATAAAAAATAATGTATTTTGTTTTAATAAATTTAAACACTATGACAGCTGCTCAATTTTTATTGGTTGTTTTTTCTCCCTTTAGATGTCTCTTCGCTGCCTAGAGAAGCCAAGCTCACAATCAATAGTAATTGATTAATCAGCATCCCCTTTGAACAAAGGTGCTAATCAGTTTTTGATTAGTTCATCAAACCAGATGCAAAGGCAGTCCTGCCCCAGCCTGCCAGTTCATCACCATTCTACATGACTTATGACTCCCAGCAACAGGGGTGCCTCGGTATGGGAGGGAATGGGGGGAGTGTAATTATTAATTTAACCAAATTATTATGAACACAAATGGTTGTGGGTTTATTGCTCCTGACTTGGATGATTGATAGAATGGCAGTGGGGGCCCATCTAACACGGTGCAGGCTGAGGCCTGCAGTGTTCCTAATTGATGGTGCTGGGAGAAGAGGGACCGGCCTGATTCATGTTTTCCTAAAGAGGATGAAATTCCTTTTGCCTGTCTGAGTGATCCTTGTCTGGAAAATGTGCCAAGAGAGATCAGGGTCAACCCAGGAGAACTTTCTCAGGATTCTTGAAAGATCCAGTTGTGCAGGGTCACTGTAACTGAGGGCTGTTCTCTTGAAGGGGGCGTGCCAAAACAGTGCCCACTGTCACTCGGGGAGGCAAGCAGTTGTTTACTTCTGGCGTTGTATTAACTGCCAGGTAGGACATACCTACTCTTGTTTTTAAAGAAAATAAAGTTAGTGTGTGTGTGTGTGTGTGTGTGTGTGTGTGTGTGTTTTAATGTAATGCTTTAACAACTTCTTTAAATATATCTATCACAATTAAGAGACAAGGAAACGGCTAATGGGTGGCTTCCTTTCTAATCAATTTCTTTACTTAAATTCACTAGTATTTAGAATTTGTCCATGTATTCAGAAAGTACTAGCTGGCTGTTTACTGTAAGACAGGTACACAGCAGGGAACAGAGGCAGCCTGTAGCCTCCTGGAAGCTTCTACTCTGGAAGTCACCCACAGCTCAGCCCACCCTCACACATGGGCACTCCCTAGGTCTGAGAGAAGCGCACAGCTGAAAGTGAATCCCATGTGTTCTGAGATATGGGGGAGTAGTAGCTGTGTTACAGATGGCACCTCAAGTACCAGCCATTCAAACCAACTCCCTATTTGGGAAGAGCTAATATGGAGTCCTGCTTTCCTGTGGGCTCCTGGAAGCAACCATTTGTGTGCTTTGGTTTCTCCAATGCAATGCCAAGGGGCTTGCTTACTGGTTCACTAAGTGACCAATCAGAGAGCTTCAGAAGCTGTAGGTAGTTGGCACTGAAGTCTCATGAAATCATGGGAGCTCATGTAATTGCTTAGCCCTGACTACTTTAAATCTCCTTCCTCTGGCCTTTTTAGGATATGCTTCTTATTCTGGATTAGTAACACCTAAATCCTGGAATCAAGCATGAAACCTACGTTTGCAAGAGCTCAGTATGCTGTGAAAAAGGTCTGAGGCGGATAAATAGTTTACAGCTGGGTGTTGGACAGCACTCCTCAACCCCTTGACCTGCTTCCCCCACCTACTTCAAAGACTTACAGCATGGCCTTCTAGTCTATTCCACAGAAGTAGACAGTCAATATGACTTTAAGATCGTGTCACATAATCCAACATCAACTGCTTTATGATACAACCAAATTTGTCCTGAGCCATCAGACATCTAGAATGGAACACATTTCTTCAAGTCATGGAGCAGAGTGGCCTTGGCATTCTGCTCTCCAATGTATGGCACAGGCCTTGGTTCAAAATAAGACTCACTGTTAGCATAGGAAAGAAAGGTGGGTGAGTGTACGGAGAAGGAGAATTAGCTACACGAATTCATTCTTATCTTAGTTTCTGAATGCACACTGATTGTTCAGCAAACCAAGTGGTCATTTGGTCACAGTGGACAAATTCACCCACAGGTTGGACACTGCAGTGCCTTACCTAGTGACTAGCCCTTACCTGAGAGATCCTCACTGTCCAGTTCTTCTGCGGAATTGGGCAACTGAGTAAGGCCTTACAAGTAAAAACAAATCGTTTTTCTTTTCATTCCTCGAGGGACATAAACAAAACACTTAAGAACTGAGGAGGGATTTTGGTTTTCTCTTTTAAAAAAACAAAACAAAACAAAAAAACCCAAAACATGAGCCAAATCTCTTGCTATCTCTCACTTTTTTGGAGAGCTAGAATATATTAATCCATATGTTCATTTAATTATGTAATTTTGTTACTGATTTACAATCGAGGCAGAAGGAGTCCCCAGCCTCCACTGTTGAAAGCACATGAAACATGAGGGTGAATGTTTAAAAATCACTCACTCAAAACAGCATGCAGAAAGAAAAAGCAAAGCTGGAGTGTTAGCTGCGGACACTCTGATACAGAGCTCTTGAATATGAATGTATTCAGATGCTACATACTGATGTATGTAAGGTTTATCTTGCATTTCCCTGAAAATTGAAATCCTTTGCCAATACTGACAAACACAGTACATTATCAATTTAGCACAATCTTAGATCACATTATTTCAAAATGGTCCATCACCTGCTAAGTACAAATTGCAGGTTATGCCTTCATCAGAAAAATGTGGTTTACAACCCATTTTTTAATAAGAATCTTATAAATCAATGGCATTCTCGAAAAATAAAACCCTCAAAGCTGAAAAAGCAGTTAGGTCAGGAGATAAGCAAGTGGGGCCTGAGGGGGCCTGTATCCCAGTCAACCCCAGTGTTGGTCAGCTGGGATCGTTCTCCACCAGCTCTGACTTGAATTAAGAGAAGCAGAGGAGTGTAGCTAAGTGAAGGGAGGTTCAGCTAGAGATGGCTTCTATTTCTGCATCCGTCTTCCTCAGCTGATCTTTTAAGGAAGTTTTATTAAACAACATGAAATGTTAAGATGGCCATGGGGCCCTTTGCTGATTGGTTGCTGTTCTCCTTCAATCCGACTTACTGCCCCAGGAACTCAAATCCCCACAATAACTGTCCTATAGTCCTTGTCTGTCATTTTGAAGGTGTGGATCTAATTCAGCTGCAAGGTCTTTGGAGAGAGACACAAGTTTTACTTAGTTTTGTAATCCCCTCCTCCACCCCCTGGAGCCTGGCACAAAGTATATTCTCAGTAAGTACTTGCTTAATCAATGTTTTGAGAGTCACCCTTGGCAAATTACTTACCAGAGCTTTAAGGCAACCAAAACAAATGCTCTGGAAATACGTAATGGCCGACAGGTTGCCATATATACATACATATATACATATATCAAATGAACTAAAACAAGTTTGTATGAGTGGTTATTAAAGCTTGAAACTTCTGAGGTGAATGACAAAGAAGTCACATGAACATGGAAAGCTGGCTGATGAGTGAGGAGGTCGTTCCACCACCACTTCTAGGAGTGGAGAGTTTCCCAAATGAACCGTGGATGCCAAAAGCTCCAGAGCAGAAGCCGAACCTTCAGAGTTCACAGGTGTTCCCAAGCTACAGAACCAGGCAACTGAAGGGAACATGGCAATGCAATAAATTATACAGGCAGCTGAGGAGAAATGCTAGCCTTTTTTGTCCTGAAATCTGATTGGCCGAAAGTGTTTCTATTTCTAATTGGTTTTATCCATTGAATAAAGACTGATGAATACAATTATTTGAATAACTGTTATAAATGGGTAACATAAAGTAGTTCTCTGTAGTTAATTATAAATTTGCCGTTCTCAGAAGGCTAATCCCTCACTTCTGCGTGGCCCGATGAATATCAAAGTGTTCTACATACGTGCTTGGTGCCTACTGAACCACATTAAACAAGGATGTTTCAAGTAGGCAGCACTACTGCTGAAGGCTTGTGTCCTTAGGGAAAGCACTAGAAAGCTAATTTTAAAAAATAAAGACAAATATGTTTATGAAGTATCATTGATATGCAAAGTTTTCCATTAGGAAGCGACAGACAGTTGATATACACCTCATTAAAGCTGAAACTGTCATTTTTAATGGCATAAACTTTAAAATATACCAAATCATCTGGAATCTCCTGCTTAGATTATGTTCCAAACTGAGAAGCCATTTAGGCTAGTGGCATTAAATTTGGTTTTGCAGTTCGATTGTGTTTTTTTATTTTTAAACGAATCTACAACACACTGTCATAGCTGGATAATTTCTGAATAAATATAATTAGGGGAATTTGCCATAGCACTCGTGGTACAGTGAGGAAAAACAAAATTTACCCCTAGAATTGCTTTGACTTAGGTATTTTTCTTTCATGTTAAAAATTAGACTCCTCTCATTTTCTTAAAGAAAATGACAAAGATGCACTTTATGAAGTAGAGAATATTTCTCAAAAGGAAACATTGTGATTGAATAATAAGTGGGAAATTACTTCTTGGTTCTTCTATTCAAAATTTCCTATCATCTATTCAAGCCCTTTCTAGTCACTTCTAATTAAAATGCATGCAATGCATTTCTTTAAACTCTGTTAAACAAATGAAAGTTTACTTTTGTTGCATATGGGATTTTTTTTTGAGCAATTAAGGAAGTCCTAAGGTGCAGATATGATAATTTAATTTATGCACAATGGCGGTCTCTTCTGCAGAGACTCATGTTTGGTCTTTTCTGGTGTTACAGGTGCTGTGGTGCTGCACTGTGTGCTTCTGAAGCTGTGACTCCTTCCTCTTGACATGGTAATTTTAAACCAGAAGGAAAAGACCCCAAAGAATCAGAATCAGTGAGAAATCCTAGCCGTTTCAATAAAGTGCAAATATCAAGTATACCTAAAAATGTTCCTGGGTTCGATTCATCAGGTTATCACGTAACGATTTCACAGAAAATTACAAAAAAATACCAATGAAATAAAATCTCTAGGAAGCCAAACCTTGGCCCAGTGGCCTAGTACCATTCCCATTAGGAAGAACAAAGTAGGCGACGGTCTCTCTCTTACCTACGCAGCACTCATCTGATCACTCGGCCATGTTGTGGAAACTGATACTTCCACCATCAGCCATAAGAGTTCAGACGCCCCCGGTAGTTTTAATCTAAAAGCTCAGTCATCCTGTTCTTCCTGCTTTGTCAGCTTTTGTGGAGAGTTTTTCCCTTCTTCCCATTAGCAGAAATTTGGTTCACGCCGTTAAACAGTTTCCAAACTGCATATCAAGGCTGCGACGCAATCTTCAGGTCCTGCAGCCACTCGTAAACCTCTTTAGCTTTGTTCTTGGGTAGAGCATACAAGGCCTGCAGAGTCCCTTGACTGAATGACAGCCTTTGAATGCCACTGTTATGTACTCATACAGAGAGATGTACACAGAGGCACATACACAGACGGTGGACATAGCGGTTGTAACCGTGTGCACTGCTGGCTAGTCTTCTTTCAAATGGGCTTAAGAACTTCCCCACGACTGAACACCAAGTAAGGTAAGGATATAACACAGGGCTTCTAGCAGTCTATCATGGTCTGCACTAGTCATAAATCAGGGAAAGGGAGACTCATGGGGCAGTTATCTAAGGATGGGCAGTGGTCTGGGGGTGTGGGCTTGTTACCTAGCACTGGCCAAATACTTTGAATCCAAAATAGAAAATGAAAAGTGCTTCATTTTGGAATGAATTAAAATCTATAAAAAAAAAATCATCTGGGATAAGAAAATCCATGAGATTGTTAGCCTCCACTGTCTCACAGGTAGAAAAGGCAGGCAGAATTAAGAGAGTGAAAAGGGGAATGGGAAGAGGTAGGTAGGTAGATAGGTAGATAGATAGATAGACAGACAGAGGAGAGACCTCCAACCCAGAAGCCAGCTGTCTGCAGTGTAACAGAGGCACAAGCGCTATTCCAGACCGTGAGCATGCTGTCACCCAACCCCTCATGGGGGTAGTGGGGAGGGGAGGGAAAGGGAGAGAGGACACACAGAACAGAAAAGAACAAGGCACAAGACATTTACAGAGAAGCGTCCACAGTGAAACAGAAAGACAGAAACCATCACACACACCCCACACACCAAATAACCATAATGACGACACTGCCCGTGCGTTAACCACCCATGCATGTCTGCCTGCAGCTTCTGGCCATGAGCTATCAGGATTTGGCAGTGGTTTTTTTTTTTTTTTTTTTTTTTTGCATCGTTCAACATGCACACAACGACACAGGGTCTTTTTTTGTTTTTCCTGTGCAGGCCCTTAAGGATGAGCCACAAAACCACAATGCTCAAGATCCTTATTCAAAGAGACCCCCCTGTGTCAGCCTTGCGTAAACATCTCGTTTTTACACTCATATTTATCTTTACTCTCAGTGAGATCCTTAAAAACATATGGTGGTGAATTGTTGCTTGGTTTTCTTTTGGAGAAAATCCATTTGGTTTTGGATCATGCCCATGCACTTCCAACCTTTCAGTACATGCTTATTCCAATCAGTTATTGGTAAGAACAAACAGTCAACATACATAAACAACCAGAATAAACTTCATACATACTCTAGCAACACAAGCTTGAATAAAATATTTCAATGAGTCTTCAAAGGGAAATCTTGAAAAACGAATTTTTTTTTTTTTTTAAATCAAAGAAAACAGCCATCTGGAAAATTCAGTATAACACTTCTGAGACCACTAAGATGGTCACAGCTGGCTGACTTAGGATGTCTTGTCATTTAAGTTGCTGAGTGATCAAGCCACTTAACTTTTTTTTTTTTTCTGGGACAAATCACCTCAAGGACCATCTCAAGGTCATCAAGTGAATGTGTCATATGGTTGCTGTACTGAAGAAGCGGGGGCCTCTAGCACTATGTTAAAATCGACGCTATGGCATGATGGCCTTGTTGCTCTGTTCCTTTGGTCTGTAGCTCCCACCACATTATTACCCTTTACAAACTGACTCCAGAAATGTCTTCCCTTTTCATCAAGTTAAATCCCAGACATCATTTTAGTTATGGGTAGAGCTTTTGGCTGTGGGCTTGAGAGTCAGCTGGTCAAAACAGTGGGAGAGCCTTTGGGAAGAGGCTATGAGGATCAGACAAGTTGAAGAATGCATCTATAAGTACATTACTCAGGGATCAGCTGGGATCACCCACCACTATTCTGTTGCTAAGGAGTCTGACTAAAGGCATGAGGGATGCATGGCATAGGGAGGCTGGCCTTGCTACTTTCTCCCACAAACATCTCACATCAGTTGGTCTCACCCTTTATACCCAGCTTGATGTTGTTTTCAGATAGAAAGACAGTGGCTGCTTCTCACGGCACAGCCAACCCTATGTCCTGCTATACGTCAGTATGCTATAGAACAATCCCAACCCACATGTCCAGACTCCTCTCTCTTTTGCTCTTTCTAAAAAGACAGATGTAATTAAAATGAGTAGCCCCAAGTCAGAATCTGCTTTTAGTTGATGTCTCAGTTGTTTAGACTCGAGGACAAGTTCTCTAGTTTACACACCCTGTCTGGGTACTTAAAGATGAGCCCCACAAGAGTAAGTGCTTGATTTTTCTCGAGGGACTAAAACATAGAACTTTGGGGCTTTAGGGGATAAATGGTCACTATTTTTTTAAGAGCCCAGAGAATTCGGGAATCTTAGATGGCACTTGACCCTAGAGTTAATTATAGAGAGCCCAGAACTTAAGAGTACTTAAAAAAAAAAAAAAAAAAAAAAAAAAACTCTTGAACTACACTGAAGCCAGCTTAAAGCTCTGAGAATCGATAAAAGTCAGGAGGTACTACTCAACTATAGGTAAAACATACAAACAACTAATGTACCCTTGCCCCCATCCTGAGACAGGGTTCCAATACATAGCTCTGTAGACCACACTGGCCTTGAACTCACAGAGATCCATCTGACTCTGCCTTCCAGGTGCTAGGATAAAGGTATGGGCCACCACACCAACAACTAAATTTAATGGAGTTGTTGCCTGAGATGTAGTAGCTAGTTCTATGGACACTACCTTAGAAATGCACATTTTAAACTTAATTGAATTCTCATGGCTGTCCAGTGTACCTGGCCCTTCTAACTTATTGCATGAGCATTTTCCTTTGTCCCAATGGCAGGGAAGGAAAGTGAACTGGGGGTAGGTTAGGTTTCCTGATTAAGCTTGGGTTACTTTGCAAGAGTGGGAAGGGGGAGGAGGGGGAGGGAGCAGAGGAAAGGGAGAAGGGGCTCCCTGCTGATCTTGGCCAAGTACAGCCCAACAGGTTTACTCAGTTTTCCAACTTATAAGTTCTCAGACATAGTTGTCTAAGGAAGTCAGTGTGGGATAGACGTTATTCTAGCAACTGAGTTGACACTACAGGGCTGGCCTCACCTCCTGTCACTGAAGTGATAGACTTTTCGCACTCTGCACAGCATATAAAGTGATTGAAGCTGACCCTTTACCAAATGATTCCCTTGTATTCAGTTATTATACTTCAGTCCCCTTTAAGCTAAGCTATCTGCTCTAAGTATTGTCTGGCCAAGGTTAGATTTGGGCTGAGGAATAAAATAGTATACAGATGAAACAGGACTCTCATTTTCTGATTGAATAAAAAACAAAAACAAAAGTTGACAGACCTGTCCCCATTTTGTAGTCCTCTGGTGACAGGGGAAAGGAGGCAGAGTGTCTGATGTCCCTGTCTGAAGTGTATGCACTTGTTCTTTTAATCACCTTTTGGCTAAAAAGAAACTTAATACACTCTTTACTATTTGGCTTGCAAAGTGCCACACACCAAAGACTTTCTTAAAACTGTACTTGATGCTGTTCAAGTGGACATGGGGACCATTCTTGGGGAGCTGTTTCCCATCTGATAGAAACTGAGGCTTCAGTGAACAGAGGGACTGGGGAGGTGGGGTGGATAAGTTCCCAGGGGATATAAGGAAAGGCGTGACTTCTGCAGAGAAGACGAGCAGGCTTCCTCTCTTCATGTCAGAGATCAAAATAGAGATCTTCTTTCTGCACCCTCTGTCTCAAACACTGAGGGACAAAGAACTCCCTCTCAAAATTCCCTGAGGTAAAAGCTGGCGAGTGAAGCACTCTGGCCTACAGATCCTAGCTTTGTAGACAAATACTCTTTAAATTTTTAATTACAATTTTTTTGCAGGCTCATTTATTCCAAGGTGTGGTGGAGTCTTATACGTAAGGAGGAACATGGGATGGGCACATTGCCCCGTTTGCCACCGGAGGGGAGGCCTCACCTCAGACTACAACCATTGGCCACTGAACTCAGCAGCAGAAATGACAAGATCCAGCGTAATGTCAAGCTTTAAAAAAATTACAGTGCATTTATGAGATCAGTCTATTTGGAGCCTGAGTTCCCTTGAAGACTGCATCTTTTTTTTTCCCCAGGCTTGCCTTGCCTCTCAGCAGTGCTGAGCAAGTAGATAAACAGTAATGTGGTACCAACCGTGTACTGCTGGTTCTGTCGTCGCCGTGGTGTCTACAGACAGGAACAGAGGATTGGAGGAAGGGAAGAAACAGGAGGAACGGCATGCAAAAAAAGGGAGAATGGAAAAAAATGGAACAGATAATATATGAGCAAGCTTTCGAAGAACACCGCGTGACAAGCAATAATAAATGAAAAGCAAAAGCACCTGAAGTGAGTTGCACTGTTTCAAGACATGCCTTGAGCTCAAAGCTGCGAGCCAGGGAGGAAAACAGTAAATTCATTGGTTCTGGGGGTCTTGCCAGGACACACGTATTTGCGAGTCAATAGTCAGGGGCACATGCAAAGTGATGAGAAACACCAGTGCAAACTCAGCGACGGCTAGATGGTTCTTAAGGCATCGAAGCTCAGGACTGCGACAGAAAAGCTCAGTCGGAAGGCTAGTTAAACAATGGATTCAGACATTCAAACATTGCCTTTGTGTTAACCCAACCCACCAGGGGCACTGGGCCTTCTTGACTGGCAAGTGGGCATCACAGGAACCAGCCCCATACTTAGGAGAATACTTTTCCAGCTGAAGCCCAGATGCTGGCAGGTGAATGTACAGCACCCAGATTCAGGTTCTCCATCCACTGTGTTATTTCATCAGAAGATAGCTGGCAAGGTCAGGTCACGGAGAGGCCGTGGGAGTGTACATGTTTAAGATACACACACACACACACACACACACACACACACACACACACACACACTCACTCTCTCTCTCTTTCTCTCTCTCTCTCCCTCTCTATCTCTGATTCTTCCATTTTACCAGATGTTATAATCAACAAGGCCTGACACAATAGCACACATGTTCACACAACTGCCAAACACTACTTGTGAATTTCAAAGTCTCAAGTACTCAGTCACCCCTGAGTTCAGCAGCACAGTCCAGGTTTGGTTGTCAGGATTCTGCTGTCATGGCTGAGTCAGGAGACAGAGCCACCATCATCTTTATTGCTGCTCTCGCACTGTGGCCTGTCTCTTTCTTCATTTTTGATGTTGTTCAAGTCTGTTCCTATCAGGTTGTGGCAATGGCTTTTCTTCACAGGAGAATCCCCCC